>CM060953.1:8740977-8939095 GCA_030765055.1 Mantis religiosa | reverse complement strand
GACTGCCCTCCCTTTAAGTGTAGCTGGTAGTTCGTCTACCTTACGTTCAAAAGGTCCGGAGTTTGAGTCTCGGTCAGGATGAGTTATCTGGATAAGGCTATTTCCGTGTTTTGCCTTATCCTGAAAGATGAATGTCTGGTAACTCTAAGCTCTATGTCACAATTTGCGTGAATTGCTAGCCAGTCAAGTTATGATGGCCGCCATTAACCTTCAGATTAGAATGACTGATTTTGTTGTTACTTAGTTTTGAAGGGCAAAGCTGTAGTCTAGAGCTAAATAAAGAAGCACTAATTAGTACACAGAGTTAGCACTCCTGAGATTCCATCTGCCGCCCACGAGTTCTCTTGTCTGCCAACTGCTTTCTATAAACAGTTTGCACTAAGTTTCCATATGCACACACGCAATTCTATATCATTTCTTCCAATCCTGAACTTTTGAGAATAAATACACTCTTCAGTGCTTCCTTTCTTCTGCTTCTTCATTTAAAGACCAATTCCCTTGTGTCCTAAATCAACGCACAAACACCGGGAAGAATTCGTATAACATGTAGCGGTTAACGGAGTTGTACTAAATCACGTTTCTGCAATAGATTATCTCGTAACTCAGTCTCGGTCACGAAGACGGAGACGAAAATCTTCGAATCCAACAAAACAATTTATAACTTAAGGTATGGAAATATTTATTTTTTCAACTGTTGGTTTGCTTCATAAGTGAAGCTCGGGTCATGACAGCACCTTATAGATATACCGGAGGACTACAATCGTCAACATGGGAATGAGATAGAGATCGCACTAACGCCCGCGATGTTATGTAATTCCATAAGGTCGCTGGCAATGGCGGCGATCCCAGTAGGCGAGCCGTTCAGCCGTCACATGCACAAATCTGTATGCGCATAAGTCTGTGTATTGTTGGTTACAAACGAGTGAACTACTGTACGGGACCAAGCTCTGTGTGGTTACGGGATGCGAGGAAATCGGTTAAGGGGGATGTTGCAATGCTTGCATAAACGTGAGGTTGTTATTGTTACTTACACGAGCGAAGCAGACGATGATTTCGATGACATCACATGGCTTTTTATACGAAAATGACTTTGACAGACTTACTCAGTTTACTGAAACCTTGAATGACATGCTGGATCAGAACCCTAGGAACCCGTGAACAGAATTATGTACTCTGATGAAAAAAAAAACACCTACCTGTACGTTCCGAGATCTGAGTACCAAAGAAAAAAAACTGAAGACAAAATGTTGCCATTAAAGAAAAAGGTCACGCTCTATCTACTATCATAGTAATATGAAAACCTTTTGGTACCTTACAGCTCTTCTAAAATATGCCACTTCACAAAACTATAACAACAAAGTTATAAGCATTGTTCCGTACTTCTTACTGACTCCATATATCTGCCATTTCTTATGTTTTTAAATATTACTTTGAGGTTATATCTTGCAACGTTAATGACTTCAATAGACGCTTGTATAACATTCATACAGAATTTATTAACTCATTTCCTTCTAATTAAATGTACACACAATTATGAGAAATTCTAAATTACCCATTTCACTACATTCACAGTATTTTCTCTCCCCTTTTTCGTTTTATACAGTATTCTATTTCTCAATAAATTCATTCTTAGTTTTACCGACTAAAAAGGCCCGCTATGAACATTTGCTAAAAACAATGAACAATGGATTTAAAATAATCTCATAGGTTAAATGTGTTCTTTACTCAACTTTGACAAATTTTCTTCCAAAAGCTTATTCTTCTATCCATTACTTGTCAATACAAACTTTCGTTATCCAATCTATACTTTTCGTTGTATCTAAAGATGTAAATTTTTTGTAAGAATCTAAAATAAATTTAGTGCAGAAACAAAATTTCTCTTATGAATCAATTAAAAGTAGTGTTAAAAGAAACTTAACTTTAAATTATAATCAACAAAATAATTTCGAAATCAACACCGAAAAGGAAAAAAAAAAAAATTCTGGGTAGTTCCTGATTTACCAAGAAAATCCTGTCGCTGCATTTCGACTGATCATGGAACATAGTTGCTTGAATAAATATCCTTTCAAAAGTGAAATGGTAGCATCTCCAAAGTATTTACTGTGCTACAAAGAAAAAGAAATGGGGACGCTCATGCGCACACACACGCACATTTTTGTGTAGTAATATTTTGTCTATATCTTACGTTGACCAGTTATACAAGAGTCGGACATTCTTAGACACTTTTAAGATATACATTTTAAATTGACATTTGTTTAAACTCTCCACATCCCTGTCAGATGCTCAACTTGGTCCATAAGTGACGTTTGGATTCACACATCCGTTAGTTCGTACATTGCTGGTTGGGAGACAATCCTTGCCGAACTTTCTATAAGAAAGGCTATCTATGTAATGACAAATAGAGCAAGCATGTGTGGTATTCTCTTCCTGCAGTAGTGAGACAAATTTAACTTGGCACGACAAACGGCCTTGTCGCCCTGCGCATGCTATGCTCAACAAGCCTGCAGTTTTTCCCTCGCCACCCTTCATTAACTGGCATATCATCACTATTAAACAAATGCCCACAGCAAAATAATAACACATGTCCAACTAAAACAAAAAGCTGCCCAATGTGTTACATTTAACCAACTTTATTTACATACTACCATTTATTTTTACATAGATTCTACAAATTTCTTCCGAAACCTTACTACTTCCCCCGCCCCAAACTACCTTTTACTCAAAATATATGTTTTCAAAATGTTTATTTTCTCAAAACTGACTGGTGATTATCATTAAAGCACGATACGTTTAGGATTTTCTGGGAATGTCCTCTGAAGTCTCCTTCATCTTCAGTGACTTTTACATTACAAGTAGTATATAGCATTTTTGAGGCAGCTTAAGCACTTTGTGTAACTACAAGGAAATATGTAATAAACCCACTTCTACAAAACTCTTATCTCAACATGAATTAGACAGAAAAATAACGCAGTGTAAGAGCAGGAAGAGACAGCCATGGAAATCTCATTCATTTTTTGTCTACTGCATCTATACTCAACTTTAAATGTAGCTGTCCTCGCTTCGCACTTCGCACAATCAATCGCCAGCATTTTGAAACGAGTAATAATAATAATAATAATAATAATAATAATAATAATAATAATAATAATAATAATAATAATAATAATAATAATAATAATAATAATAACAATAATAATAATAACAATAATAACAATAATAATAATAATAATAATAATAATAATAATAATAATAATAATAATAATAATAATAATAATAATAATAATAATAATAATAATAATAATAAATAAACCGAAATAACCAATGATACAAAAAGTAGTTTGAAATGAATTGTGCGTTTCGAAGAGATATACACGCTTTATCCATTTCTTATACCGAGCAAGATAACGTGCAAGTTCGCATTCGGGACTTCGGAAGTTTCCATGTTCAATCCCCGGTCCCGTCCTTTCTGACATACGTTTTCCGTGGTCTTTCCTGGTCGACAAGGCGAATGTTGGAGACCATTATTCATAACACGGCTTTCCTTTTCCCAATTCACTACATCTTAGTTTTACAGCTTGCCCGGTTGATCGTTTAGCGAAGCTGTGGCAGGCACGGTACCTCAAGGCGCCACTACCGCACCTAAACCCGTAGAGCTCCTTAGTTTTGGGAAGCCCCGTCCTTTCATCGATTCTTTCCTACGGGAGATTACATAAGCAAAAAGGATCAGCGTCAGTCAGAGCGCCTATTAAACATCAGTTCACTGACTTTTAATGATCCCCAGTATTGTCTTTATACAATAATTTAGCACGTCCTCTTAAAAGACTACAACATAATTACAAAGCAAATACAGCAAAACGTTTTTACATGAGGGTAATTGATTTAATTTTTACTTCGCTACTAATTATAAATTTTTCCTTTACAGGTGACCACATTTTTCGTATGTCATGCCTGCCGTAAAACCTGGAGGTGGGGCCCCAAATGCTCCTCAACAGCAGCAACAACAGAGGACGACATTCCGACCTCCGTGGGTAAAAGAAGGGCCTGAACCCCTGCCTCTCCCCACAGCACCATGGACCCTCTCTCGGGCCAGGCAAAAAGGTAAGCACGTCATCTTATCCCTGGATAAAAGTCTGAGGAATGTTTAGAGAAGCAGAACGGCGATTATTCAGGTAATATACATTAATTGTCGTCCAATTTGTTCCATTAGGCAAAACAAATGACATCAGTGACTGTAAATTATCTGTATCGAAATCATTTTATTGTACAGTCATGCTGCTCGAACGCTTACCATGGATTTATATTTGGTAATATAGTCGCGCTGCTCTAACCGTTACCACAGCTTTATATTTGTTAATACAAACCTCTCAGATAACACGCTTATCATTCTTGTAAGAGTGAGAGGAGAACTGCCGCGCTTCTCAGATCTGTGATAAGCATCAATGAACGCATCACTTCAGCCAATGGAATTTGCAGGAAACAAATGAGATATATATGTTCACTCCACGTGGACTCACACAGGGCCGGGAAGCGGCGGCAGTTTCCCTCTCACTCTTACAAGAATGATAAGTGTGTTATCTGAGAGGTTTCTATTAACAAAGATAAAGTCATGGTAATCATTCGAGTAGCGGGACTATATACAGGATTATCTGAAAGACAATATCCTGATAACGCTCTGTAAGTAGAATCTAGCTGTTCCAATGAAAAATCATTGTTAATTTACCTTTGATGTCTGTCCAAAAGATATTTTAATGTATGTGTATTGAAGAACTGACAATAAATGGTATCCATTGCAAATCCAATAAAAATGTCGAGACGTACTGGCAAAAGCCAACTGAAAGTTTAGAAAAATGAAAGTACTTAATTTTATTTGTATATACACACAGGTGCTAGTCTGCAGGGGAGTGTCTTATTTTGTATCATACGAGTCGCATTCCAAAACTAAGTTCCGTTTGGTCAAAATAAACACATCGCCCATGAGACAAGGTTTTTATTGACAGTAATATTGTGACTTTGTGGGTTCGTGAAATGAAAAGTCCAATTTCACCACTCAAAAATGTTCTTTATTTCCACCGACTTACAGTTAAACTCTTGCCAATTACACAGAATTACGTAATGCACACAATTACGATTCACCAGTTCGTCCGTTACAATTTCACTCGTAATTACGTACAATCTTCCGATGCTCTCACACAGTCTTCTCGTCGTACACTAGCACTGCATTCTTACACCAAGAACTGACTGACTGACTCACTGCCCGGCGTGTTGCTTATATAGGGTCAGCTGGGGGATCGAGAATGTTCTAGATTAGATGAAATATCCCGTAAGTACGAGAACACAGGTGGAACAGAAAGAGACGGCGCAGTGATGCTTTTTTTTCTCCCAGCCAACCCTTGTCACCACTATAAGACAAACGAGGGGGGGCGTGGCTAACGCCGACCTCCCCTGCTTGCCCGCTCTCAGCTGGTTCCATAGGGTGTTCCAACATTCGGGTGACAATATGTTACTACATAGCTAATTCACCCTTCCACATAATCACCGATCACATATATAAACTTTCCGTAACGCTGCACCAACTTCTTTAACTCATCGGCACAGAAGTTTGCCAACCTAGACCTGAACCACTTGGTAACGCTCGTCTTGGGTTCATCATCGGTTTGAAATCGTTGTCCACCAAGGCACCGTTTCAAATGCAGGAAGAGGAAATAGTCGCTTAGTGCAAAATTGGAACTGTAAGGTGGGTGATCCCAACTAAACTCTCGAGTCTTCTCTTTGGTTTTGGTTGGCGTTGTCGTTCAAGAAGATGCCACACGACGGTTTCCCGCGGAGTATTTTGGGTTGCACGTCTCATTTTGGTGAGCGCTGCACACTACACATCAGCTGTAATGGTTGTGCCATCGTCCCTGAAATCGATCTAAAGGACGTCCTTTTAGCCCCATAACATGACATTCGTGTACGTCGATTGCTTACACCTTTTTGATTTGGGTGAACCGGAATGCAGCCATTGTACTGACTGTTTTGATTGTGCCTTGGTGTTCGCTATCCACGTCTCGTCTCCCGTAACAATGTGGGGAAACGAAACATCTCATCTTGTCTAGAGCGCTCCAAAAAGCCTCATACACTATGCATTCGTTGCTCTTTGGGCTGATCGGAGGGCAGTTTCGGTACCTACCTCGCACAAGGTTTCCGATATCCAAGTTCTTCTGTGAAGTGACAGAGTAATATTTGGCAATTTCATAGCCAGACCACTAAACGTCAAACGCCGATCACTTCCAAGTTTTTGGTTCACTAGATCAACAATACCAACGATCCGTATACTTGACCTGCCACTCCGTTGTTCATCGTGTACATTTGTATAGCCAGTGTCGAACTCCTTTATAGCTCCTTGTGAATGAATGTGCAGTGTTTAACGCCCACTTTTACTACATACGGCACCGCAGGCGGTGACACTTATGATACATAGGACGAAGATGGAGCACTGATAGAATAACTGGCGGGGGATACCGGAGATCCCGGAGAAACCAGCCGCAGCGCCATGTTGTCCACCACAAATCTCACTTTGTGGTCGCCTGGAATCAAATCTGGGCCACCTTGGTGGGAGTCGAGCGGTCTAACCACTTAGCCACGGCACGGCCGCGTCACTCATGTCTGGTCTAGACATAACACACGATGGATGTCCTTTTGTCAGCAAAACTGTAATCACATTGGGCACTTCACAAGTGCTGGGAGCTACGATTGCCTCGACCATTTCGACAGGCAAGCATCTACTGCAGCACACCAACACTGTTCTATGTTCCTAAACACTTCTGCCTAAAAACCTAAAGGGATAGCCCACAGTCAGGAGAGCGTGGGTTCTATTTTCGTGGGTCAGTCGAGACGCTAGACGAATGTTCCTACATTTAACTACAACTTTCATCTGGAATGGCTGTTTGAGCGTTCTAAGTACCCACAGGAGTTAAGGACAGGGAATTGATTCTCTTTAAGTCCTCGACCTCCGACTCTCGGACCCCCGGGAACCCGTAGAATCCTCTCACCTCAACGTCCCTCCCGGAGCACCACGTTACAAACCCCTTCATAGATCGTGGTGCAGGTACATAGAGCTTAGAGTTACTAGACATTCATCTTTCAGAATAAGAGTAAACCTCCAACGTTAAGTCATATCGGACGGTGAATGAAATGATGTTCAAATGAGTACAGGGTACATAGAGCTTAGAGTTACTAGACATTCATCTTTCAGGATAAGAGTAAACCTCCAACGTTAAGTCATATCGGACGATGAATGAAATGATGTTCAAATAAATACAGGGTACATAGAGCTTAGAGTTACTAGACATTCATCTTTCAGGATAAGAGTAAACCTCCAACGTTAAGTCATATCGGACGATGAATGAAATTATGTTCAAATAAGTACAGGGTACATAGAGCTTAGAGTTACCAGACATTCGTCTTTCAGGATAAGAGAAAACCTCCAACGTTAAGTCATATCGGACGATGAATGAAATGATGTTCTAATAAGTACAGGGTACATAGAGCTTAGAGTTACCAGACATTCATCTTTCAGGATAAGAGAAAACCTCCAACGTTAAGTCATATCGGACGATGAATGAAATGATGTTCAAATAAGTACAGGGTACATAGAGCTTAGAGTTACCAGACATTCATCTTTCATTATAAGGGAACAGTCTGGATAAACCTTATCCCCCTGACCGATATTCGAACTCGGGATCTCTTTAACGTGACGCACACATACTAAAGAGGCGGAAAGTGCATTAAGGACGTTAGTTAAGGAAATCACAGCTACACAGCATGACATGTTTATTTCTCTTAAAGAACAATCTATTTAGTAAACACTCACGTGGGTAGGAAGTTCGTCTCGTGACCTCTTGCACGGTTTCAAGGAAACTCAAAACCCTGCACGATTTGGCAAATGATGCAAAAGTGGGTGTTGGGTTGTGTCCAAAATATCCTCCTGCTGGTATATTTAACTGCTAGTCATACATCATACCGGGATCAATTCACGCGTTGCCCTAGCTCAGACTGATTGTCATAACTAATTAATAACGCGCCTGCACCAAATGTAACTGGAATGAAGGTGATAATGATGAGAAACAGACAATTGGTGATGCTGGTGTCCAACGTTTCATCCTGAAAAGTCCGGATCTTTAAACCTCATAGTGACGCAAGTATTTTACGTCATAAATGAAACTCGAGCTGAGGTACCAGCTGACGAGAGTATACGTCACAAGCAAGATGGACTTCATGTATATCAGGGATGACTTTCCCTACTTTTGCATCATTTATTTTTACAAACGCTTATTCCTCTATCTGCTTTATGTTATAGAGGTAAACATTTGCAAGGAATGGTCTTAATGCTGATTTTCTTACAGATATAAGGAGAATATTGAGACTATGTGGGTTCGTGAAATTAAAACTCCAAGTTGCTCTTTATTTCCGTAGAAACACACTTTGGTCAACCCTTACAGTGGCGAATTACGTAACATACACAAATACAATCGACAAGGTCGTTGACCACAAACAAAAGAGTACACTTTCAAAACACAGTTGCAGGCAGACGAATCAGTTCCGATTACCCTCTCGACTCGCGATCGCGGCTTCCTTTTTATAGCTCCACTAATATTTCTGGAAGTTTGTGGACTGTTCTGTAAGACGGAACTAGACGAAACACGAACCACCTAGTCATCTAACTTTATCTGTTCCGGCAAGCCTTTTATCTCCGCGTTGCACTATCTGTCCCTTTGTGTGCGCTGGCCGCCAGTCGTAACATGGGTTCGCGACAATGAGCAATGGACTTAATGCAATACTTAGATTTTGTCAGAGTTAGTCGCCATGATGATGACTAACGTTCCGTTCTCTTTGCATGGACAAGAGATAAAAGGTAAATAACGCCTTCTCATTTGAAATAAAGTATAAGGATTGAAAAATGTAGTTTAACAATAATGAATAAAATGTATTTAATATAAATTGTTTGTATCAACGATCTCTACATTGTTGGGTAGTAAACGTTTGTCTCTCACAGTTTACCAGTTATAAAAATGCATTCAGAATAAAGGAGACCTCTGACGCGATTCCTAGAAAACTCAACATATACAGCCTTAGACGGAAAAAAAGAGCAGCTACCAGAAACGAAGTTCGATTCGGGAAAATCGGAAGCATTCGCTTATGCTGCGTTCACAATATAAGCCTTGGAAAGGTAGAGCAAGACTATAAAGTTCAATGGTTTGAATTCCGGCTATGACATTGAAGTTTTCAGTCTGATTCTACCTTTCCATACTTTGGCCTACACACGGCTAGTGTGAAAGAACAATTAATTTTTCTAATATACGCTTTAATACCACCCTGGCTTCATCTCAAAGCTATGCGAGAGATGGGAGATGCTTTGTGGCTTGACCGTACACGTGGTAGCTGAGCGGTAAAACGCCTGTCTCGTAGGTAGACCAACTTTGATGTGCGTGTTTCTTTTCATTATCGTCACTTTAATAGCAATGCCTTAATTTTTATTGCAGAGGATAAATAATATTTTAAACCCTTTCATTTATAAAATCGCAAATAACACATTCTTGTCACTTTAAAAAATAAATGCAATGTTATTAGAAAGTTGCCTTAATATTGGTTGTGTAAACACTCGGGCTCACTCATCTGTTACGATTGTTGCTGGCATATAATGCTAAGTATCCTTTCGAGAAAATTTCGCTAGTCATTTGTTCTCATCCATGCCCCATAAAATGAGGGCAGTAATAGACGCGGAGGGTTTACATACCCGATACTAAGTTAATTTTGCATAAAAATAGTAGAATGTTTCAGTTGTTATGTCTGGTCATAAAATCAAGTAAACCTTAACAAATGGAAGTTATATCACAATGTGTGTAGCACCCATTTCGTATTTCTACAATAAAAAGATAAAAATGATGTCTGGTATTCGAACCTTTGTAGGTGTAGCTGCTACATACTCGTTTATAACCCCTCGTCTATCTGTAATTGAGACTCAATTATGAGAACGAAGCTGAAGGGACGCGTTACGTGACATCATCGTAAACCGGCCGTGAAGACAACGTGGACTTAGAAAAATATACGCTTCCAGTCTCTCTCTCTTTCTCCCTCACTTTGGTCAAAGGGTGTATATTTGATTTGCTATGAAAACGCCTTAAACACATGGTCAAACTTAAGGGCCATTTTTAAAAAAATCAACATTTTCGAAATATGCGTCATATAAAACTAGTCTGACTTAGGAAAATTGTTCTTAAAACGCTTCTTTATTTTTTAGCTAGTGCCAAAGCATACATTTTTGGTTGGAAAACAATACTTACTCTACTTACGTACATAGTACAGAAAGTAGAAAGGCTATAGAGCTTCTTGGAAATTGCTGCACGAATGCTAACAGGAATGCTATGTTTAACCTCAAATTAGTTCCGAATACCGTTTTTCTATGAAGTAATAATGATAAAATTACAATCGCCCCGCCGAGCAGGCGGAGTAACCACAGCACTTGTACGTGTAACCTGAGAGAAAGATCACATGATTCGCAACTGTAGCAGCCAGCAGATTTATCGAAGATAGACTACAACAAAGATGACGCATAAATTCTGCTTCAGTCAGCGCGTCTAGTTGCCACAAGGTATAAGCAGTATAGTAGATTGTAATAAACGGTATTGCGACTTTGTGGGTTCGTAAAATTAAAAGTCAACCTTACAGAAATTCAAAATGCTCTTTATTTCCGTAGAAAGACACTTGTACAACTCTCATATCAGCAGAATGATGTAACACACACATACGAAACCTCAAGTCCGTCTGACACACGTCCACCCTGCACCATTAACAACTCTCGACTGACTGCTTCTCTACTCACTCTCGACTCCCTCCGAACTCTTATTTATACACGACCAGCTGTTCTCGAGGTTTCTCGAAACCTGGCGAAGCCACGCGAAAGCTACCGATCTTTCGCGATGTAGCGAGAACACCATGGAACTGTCTCTGTCTCTTTCTGCCTCTGTTGCTCTCTCTCTCTAGGCGTGGCTTGGGCGCCATCTGTCTCTTTCACTCCCCGTTCGCTCCCTCGGCATTCGCTTACGAGCGGCAAATCAATGCCTCGTGACAGCATGTTCACTTCATATCTCCCACTTTGTAATTCATTATTACCAAGAAGGTGTGCAGAATTACGAAATCAGACACTAACAAAAAAAAAGTCTAAGTAAGTTTGTTTCATTAGTTAGAAGTTGGCAGTTCTGCCATACGCTGCAATAATGACATAAAACAAATAGGAACTCCACAGCATCTGATTATCCAATAAGAGATGTCTTATAAAATGTTAATATGACTTCGCAACTTGCGCAAGTGTCTGTGGCGGACGATAACTGGACGGTCGAAAAGGTTTTCAGATTCATGACGAGAATTAATTTTAGGATTTAGAGAAGTTTAGAGTATGTTTTAATAACTTTTAGACCCTTTTCTGTTATTTTGAATTTACATTTGGTTTTTGCCAGAATTTATAGTTTATATTCAGATTATTTGTTATTATTATTTTTACCGATGTTTAACTGTGCCTTTTGCCATTGTTAAATTTTATGTTCTATATTTATATTTTATATCTCTATTCTTCTTATTTAGTAGTAATGTTTGTAAATGGCGTTTGCCATGATTGTTTTTAAAGGACAAATGATGCCCTTAAACGCACATGTATTCCTATCCCAGTTACTGACTTACAAAACTCAGTAATTCTATGTTTATTGGGCCACGTACAGATATTGTGACTACAGCTGCTACAAAGGTTATGGGATTTATTATTTCAACATACTTGTTAAACAAAACATCAGAAATTGACACATCTGTTTACCTTTATTACAGCTCCGGAAACAGAAGATCCTGCGACGATAAAGGCAAACTTGAAGCCAGTACTCCGGAAGGTTTCGTGTCCCGGTTATCCTGGAGACCCTTCAGCCAGCACGAGCGGTATACCAGAGGCGCCGCCTGCCAGAAAAACCAGCATGATCACCATCATACCTTCAAGGTGAAGTACTATTCCCACACTTTCATGTCTTGTACACAGCTGTACTTTATATAATAGAAGGTCGTGAGTTGTAGTTTCTACAAGTGTTTTTTTTACCAAGTTAGGTAACGGCTGAAGCAAAAGGCTATTGTGCTAATTGTCTGTAGCTGCCTCAGTGATTTGGTACTTAAAGTTACTGTTTTATTTGCTTAAATGCACGAGAACAACAAAGTTACCGATATGCACGACTGCTAACATTGCAGTATGGACAACGATGCTCAGTTGTTCTTGATTTGGACCGTGATAACTGATACGACAGCTGTCAGGATGATAGGCTGTCTCCACTGTGCGAGAATTGGAGAGAAATGGTACAGACAGAGACGCACATAAAGGTCCATCTAGAATGAACGGGCCTGACACTGGAATTCAAAATGGCGGCCGTAGTGGGTGGGAGATGCTTATAAACAACTCTTGTCCATAAACTACGACTCTGGCGCAATAAAGTACAAATGTGGTATAACAACAGACTATTATATGGATAAAAGCTGTGTCATACACAAAAACACTGTCTTAAAAGTAAAATAAATAAAACTTAATATTAATTACTGATCAATGTACAACTATATAACCTTAAACATTCATGCAGTCTATAGTTTTCATGTCATAATGTAACATCATTTTTAAATTATAGCTACATATTTAATTACAATAATAACAGAAAAAACTGCAATAAGCATACCATATACATGATACTGTCACGCGAGCGTTGGAACACCCTATAGAAGCAGCTGGGAGCGGACAGCAAGGGAGGTCCGTGTTAGCCACGCCCTCCCCTCGTTTGTCTTATAGTGGTGACAGGCGATGGCCGGGAGAAAAACATCATTGTGCCGTCTGTTTCTGTTCCACCTGTGTTCTCGAAATTACGGGATCTTTCATCTGATGGAGAACCTTCGAGATCGGCAAGCGTACCCTATATAAGCTACACGTCGTGCACGAGGAGTCAGTGAGGAGACAGTCGCAGTTCTCGGTGTAAGAGTTAGTCAGTGACGTGTTAATGAACGAGAAGATTGTGCAACGGAAGACTGTACATAACTGTGTATGTGTATCGGAGTTTACGTAATCGCGAGGACAAGTGAAATTGTAACGGACGAACTGGTGAATTGTAATTGTGTGCAGCACGTAATTCTGTGCAATTGGCAAGAGTTTAACTGTAAGTCGATGGAAATAAAGAACATTTTTGAGTGGTGAAATTGGACTTTTCATTTCACGAACCCACAAAGTCACAATACAGAAGTGCTAGTATTGAGTTCGCTCAAAATTAATTACTATTTACACTGTTTATCACACTGTACACAGCATTATATACCTACAAAAAGCACAGTGAATGGCTGACAAACAATTCTGCTACTTAGAGCGACTAACTACTGAATTTAGATGTTTCAGGGTGGAATTTACTTCTGCTTTCACTGAAAGCTTGTAATTTCTCAGCAGTAAAATTTCACTTACGCGCCTTACAGAACTTTTTCACTACTTTTTGTAGAGGGAAAACACATTCACAGATGAAATGTAAACGAGTAGTAGCCCTACACCAGCAATCTAAGTCAGATACATGACCTTAAATAAGTACTGAAACTACTGCAGTTAGAAGCTTTACGCTGTCATTTTCCTTTACTGTAATTAACGAAACAGTTGCACGGCACTGTAATGTTTTAAGTTAAGCAGGTTATGTAGCATGTAGCATATTGTGACTTAATGGGTTGGTAGAATCAAAAGTCTTGCCTGCAGAAATTCAAAACACTCTTTACTGCAGTAAAAAGACGCTTTGTACAACCCTGGCAGCAGCAAATTGACGTAACATACACAAACGCAGACTTCCAAGGTCGTCTCCTTGCTTCACCACACAAACAAATAAAATATTTCACTACGGCACGGTTCAAATGTCCACACACTCACAATTACTGCGCAACTGTAACCCAATTAACGAACTGACTCCGCTCTAACACTTTGCTGGGTTTTTATACCTCCAGTCGTTGTTCTAGAATGCAGTAGAGCTCCCGAGAAAGATGGAAATATCCAGACATCCCTCTATCTCTTTCTCTCTCTCGGCAAGCGTCCAGCGCGCGCCACTATCTGCCTCTTTCTTTCCTGCCCAGCGTGACCGGCACTGGCCCGTCGCAGCTCCAACGAAACAATGCAATCGGTGACAATATTTACGACAGTAACATCCCCCCTTCCGACAATGTATTCTTTTACTTCTCACCACCGAAATCGTGTCACAAATTATATTTTCGGTCAGGCAGACTAAAAATACTAATAATACTTTATCTTCAAAAAGCGAAAAAGACTTGATTAACACGCTTCTGGGTGTGTTATATATTAAGCTTACTCAGTTCAATTGTTATTTCTTGCAGGCCATCCACAGACGGCAATGCTCCCAAAGAAAATGGTTATGATGCCTCTTCCAACGCCAAAACTGCACCACCATCCAAAGGAGCAGTGGAGAAAACAAAACCCCAGCAAGCACAAAGTAGACAAATACCAATTGAAATCAAAAGTACAACCAAGAAGCCGGAAGAGAAGAAGATTGAAGTTAAAGTAGAAAGTAAACCAGCCAAACGGCCAGAAGACAAGAAAGAAGACTCCAAGGTCCAAAGAAAACAGGAAGAAAAGAAACCACCACAGCCGCCAGCTCCGACAAAGAAAGAGGAGCCCAAAGTACAAAAAAAGCAAGAAGAGAAATCTGAATCAAAACCACCACCACAGCCTCCAGCTCCTCCAATGCCACCACCACCAATGCCTGGAATGCAACGTAAGTACCATTCTTTGCTCTATTCCAAGTGAAACCTGTTTCCAAATGTTACCAATACAGATTGGCAGCAGATTCTTAGTTGGTATTTCTCTCTAAAAAGTACCAAATCCTATATCCAGATGTTTGCATGGCGCACCAAAATGTCAGATCTGAGTAGTACAAATCAGTTCAAGAATGAGATACTTTCGAGTTAGGTAAAGTACAGTTTTACCAGTACGAACAGTTGAACTTAGTATGTACCATTCGGAAACAAGCAGCACTTGTCTACCCAGTTCTATCATTACTGTACATTTATTCGCATTCCTTTATTTCAATCCTGGCAGCATATGACATTAGATTCGAAAAACATTTAATTTTAAATATACATGCTGGTCAGAAGGTCATATAGAGCGTGGCGCACGATAAGTCACCTGATTTGTTTCCCGAATAACATATTTGTTGCTGAGAAGATTTGTCATTTATTGATGTACAAGTAAAGAATACAACCTAATGAATCACTTGTTCAATATGACTGTCGTTTTGTTTTACAACTTCAAGTCGCACACGTGCATCCGTGACGACTCTTCGACACAAATCTTCCGGCGCGACTGAAGCGACGACTGCCACAGGACTTGCTTTTCAGTGATGACACTTCCAATTCTGATGATCTACTGTTTCAATTTATTTTTTCTATTCTTCTGTTCTACTCTGTAAATTCTCACTATTTAAATATGTATACCATTTTAATAGTTCAGTATCACATTTGTATTAGTACAGTGACACATTTGTTTTAGTTCACAGGAGGCACATTGCTCTACCTCTACAATGCTATTACTCTGTAATTATTTTGCATCTGTTCTCTCAGATCTGCAAAGCATGAATTATTGCTGACCGATCTAATAAATATATTTTAAAAAAAATCTTCCGGAATGGCGCGGCATAACTCCACAATGATGGCTCCACTAAGCTGCACTTCATTTCCGGGTTTTCTGTGGATTATTCGCGGAGGTTCACGTACACCGTTCACGTACATAAAAAGAAGCTTCGTCAGAAAACAAAGTGTTGTGTAGCATTGCCCCTTGGTCTTGCTGGATTGCCCAGCTCGTAAGCTGTAGTCCCCGCTCCTTATCCCTCGCAGTAAGCTTACGCGTCACTGTCATCTTGTATGGATACAAGCGAAGCTAGGATTGAATCATTCTTTGTACAGATCGGCGTGAAATTCCCAACTCGGCACTGGCTCTTCCTATTGATTTACTCGAACTACGAGTCAAAGCGACTCGAACTGCTTCAATGTTTTGCGGCGAACGTCCGGCAGGTGCATGTTACCGCTTACTCTCAAAAACAGATCCAGTACCCGCACATTTGTGATGTAATCTGCGTATTGTCTGTGGGCTGGGAGCCCACCGTGTACCAAATGAGCACGAAGCCTTCTCTGTGTCAATGTAACATTGTTCGTCTTTTGTGATACGGTCAACCGTCCTTTGTCCACCTTCGCGGCAAACTGAAATGGCGGACTCAAAACGGAAGCGATGAACTCGTAACGACATCTGGAGTAATTTCCATGAACTGCACGAAGTTGAGCGCATAATTTGAAAGCTATCGCCCCAATAATATACCAGTAGGATCAAATTCAATCGGATGACTTATCGTGCGCAACATTGTATATGTTGGATAATATATTAGACTAAGCTAAATAGTTTCTATATAAACTAAAATATAGTTGCTCAATTTCGAGCAAAAACGTCATTGCTAAGGAGCTGTTGAACTCTGTCCGCGACGACCTAAATTTGCACCAGAGGGTCATAATTGGTGACGAATCATAGGCTTATGGTTGACTATAGCTCAGTCATCCCATTGGATGCTGCCACACGTGCCAAGACCGAAAAAAGCGCGCCAAGTTCTGTCGAATGTGAAGATTTTGATTAGTTTTCTTCGACTGTATCACGAGCTGTTGTTCCATTTATACCCCACCTTTAACTGCAATGGTCATATCGGCGACCGTTCTCCTTTGGAACATAACTAAGGTGTTACCTCGTATTTGATGGGTTTTAATTATTAGTTCACTCACACATTATTCCAGACTCTGGGGAAGATGAGGAATTATACCATTGTCAGAGAAAAATCCCAATCCCTACCGTAGGGAATTGAACCCGGGACCCCTAGCACGGCAGACAGGTGCTCTACCGACTGAACTACGGGGCCAGTCATTATGAGTTGTTGCCACAGAGTAGAACGATCAATAAGGGATATTACCTGCAAGATATGCGCAATTTGCTTGAAGCAATGCGCCAGAAACGCCCGAATTTGTGGAAGAAAACAAAAATTGGTTTTTGCACGATAACGCACCCGCTCATGCATTGTTGCTTGTGCGCGAATTTTTGGCCAGAAACAACACACTTATGATGCAACAGCCACCGTACTCCCTAGACCTAGTTCCCGTGCCTTGTTTTTGTTCACAAAACTGAAGAGGGCCATTAAAGGACGACGCTACGCCACGATTGAGATAAAGACGGCATCGGAGGAGGAGCTGAACGAGATCACAAAAAAAAGTATTTTTAAAAGTGCTTCGAGGATTGGAAAAAACATTGGCACAAGTGTATAATATTTGGCGGGGATTCTTTAAAAGGAACAAAATATATATTCATGAATAAACACTTTTTGAAAAAACACCAAATTTGCGATACTTTTTAAACAGACCTCGTAATCTAGATGTTCCAGGGCTTCAAGTACAGTTCAATTAACTTAAGGTGGCAGTTGAGTAAAGATGCGCTCTAAGAGAAATAGTCTGATACTAAACCTGAAAGAAGACTGAAGGTGATTTATACATGTGGAGTAGTTTATACATGTACCATCAATAGCTCTAAATGTATAAAGTCATCCTCAGTCTCCTTTCACGATTGGAAACAGAATAATTCTTTTAGTGCGCATCTTTACTCAGCTGCCACCTTAAGTTAATTGGAGTGTATTGATGAATAGCCATCAGGATGCATCATCCTGAGGATGGGAGAGATCTACTCTCCCGAAACCGATCCTTGTTCATCAATATACCTGGCTAGAAGCCCGAAGCTTTGATCTCTACCTCTGTTCTCCTAACACCATGTATACGTAGCATAAAAATCATACATAAAAAATTTCACTGTGATATATACTCACTAATTCTCTACCATTCTTATAAAATATTTTATATAGAGTTCATGTTCAACAACATAAACATTTATAGAAATCGGTCTTATTAAAGTTTTCTTCTACAATGGGAATATGTAAATAGTCTCCTTTAAACGATAGTAACTATGTGATGGTTTTGAAATTATCTTTTCTTTACATGCTTCCCTTCTGAGAAAAGTATACGAATTGAAAAATTCAAATCAACAACCATTGCATAGGGTTTCTTTGTTAAATAAACACAAAAAATGAATTTGACCAAATTTGAGTTTTAAAACGAGCTACGTTTTTATGCAGTCATTTAGTCTATTTCTTAAGATTTACTAGTTCTTTCAGAATGAAGATATCAGAGGCTATTTTCAGAAAATTCAAGATATACATTTTATTAATTATGAAAATATCTTAAATGTCATTTTAATTTAAATCCTTCCGACCATTTTTGAGACACTTAAAATTTTCTAAAAAAGATTACGATGGGGAAATTTTCTTGCAAATCTGTCGCATGAAGATGCTGAATTTATTAAATATGTACACAGTTTGACATTTAACTATTTCTTTTGCTTTTTGAGTTCTGTTGTATACAAAAACATGTACATTTCTTTCTAGAACAATGTTTGGGACGATTATGGGTCTCAAAATACATTTTAATGCAATTTAGAATGTAATTTGGATGGAATACAATACGTAGTAGAGAACGTGTACCTTCTAACAATGGGAGGGATGTTGCACCTAGTAAGTTCTCCAAGGTTCTAAATCCCACGCAAACACTTTTACCTTGAAATAAACAATCTAAATCGAGGTGGATCGCAATAAAGATGTATGAGACATCTCGTGCTGAATGGCGTAGCGTCAACCGAGAACATTATTTGGAGTTGTGAGTCAGCCAAACAGAATCTCAGCATGTACACGTGCCAACTGGCACCAGATGTGATTAGGTAGCACCCAGGGATGAACACAGCTTGCTAACAACATCTATCCATTGATGTTACTCGAGATACACCCCTGCGAAATAGTTTCACTACACTTTCGTTGTTGGTTCAATAGACATGCAGGTACTCACAAAAATATTCGGTCGAAGTACTACAGCTAAAACTCAGAAGTTTGTTTTTTCTAAAAACAGTAGTAAATATTAAATTAAAAATAAATGCAGAGAAATCCATGTCATTTGCAACATAACAGAAACAATCGGTTCTTCTAAAATACAGCATACGTGGGCGGTTCAATAAGTACCCTTGTTAGGAATGAAGACGCTAGCTTTTTTCAAGCCCAAATTATTTATTTCTCAACATAGTCCCCTTTTAGGGATACACTTCTGCCAACGCTCCAGCCATTTTTAACCCTACAAAAAATAAGAATTGTCAATCTCTGCAAAGTACGCCTCTGTCACCCCATTTCATTTAAATTGTGTTCCTGCAAGCCATTTCTTTATGTTTGGCAACAGCAGAATAAGGGATATGACAGCAGTTAATGCAGTTTGGCGGCGGCTACTCCGGATGAATGTGCTGGGGCTATTATCGTACTGAAACAGAACTTTATTCTTCGCCATATGAGGCCATGTCTTCTACAACTTCTTGTCGAATAACTCACTGCAATATAATCCAGTAATTCTTTCTCCCTTTACCAAGAAGTCAATGAGTACGACATCCTTCCATCCCAAAAAGTCGTCGCTATCACTTTTACGGCTGATGAGACTGTATTTGTCTTCTTTGGAGCAGATTCTCCGGAAGTAACCCATTGTTTTGATTGTTACTTGGTTTCCGGAGTATAATCATGAATCCAGGTCTCATCAGCATTGACAACTCGACTCAAAAATTCCTTCGGATTTCCCTTAAACAACTTCGAAGTTGATAGCCGCGCCCATCAGGCCGACAGTTTTATCATCTTCAACGTATCGTACAAAACACGAATTGCCATTCCCGACGATACTGCATGGCCTCTGCCACTAAGGGAACTTTCGTTCGACGGTCAACGAGAATCATATCGTGAACGTTTTTCAGTGACTTCCTCAGTAACCACATCTCCAGGAGCTCCTCGTCAAGAACGAATGTTTCACCACGCTTAAATTCGTTATACTAATATCTAACTGTTGTCATAAAAGGCTAAAGGCACCCATAATAAACATCCCATTTCGCTTTTATGTCCTCGCAAATTTTCCCAACTAAAAGTAAAAAGTGAATCACTGAACGATACTGAACTTTTTTCCATTTTAGCAAAAACACGTTGAACTTTATGAAATGTATGTAAAATCCATCCCAGGCGACCGCAAAGTGAGATTTGTGATGGACAACACGGCGCTGGGGTGGGTTTTCTCCGCCATCTCATTCCACCGGTGCTCCATCTTCATCTCATGTATCATCGGTGTCATCGCCTGCGGTGCCGTATGTAGTAAAAGCGGGCGTTAAACACTACACATTTTATGTAAAACCCAAGTTAACCTATAACACCAAATTTGTTTTGATTACGTGTAACAAATGACACCCTTAGCAACACGGGTACTTATAGAACCGCTCTCGTATGTTGACAAAAAATATTTCGTTCACTTGCAGGTATTTAAAGTGTCATTTAAATATTCGGTATGTATTCTTCACACTGGTTAAATGCAGCATTTTGTAGGGTATCCTTTACGCCTTATACGCGTGATTTCATACAAGAAATTATTTTTTGGTATAGGCAGGATCAATTTTTACTCATTCTTCGAGCAGTCTTTTCTTTAACTGATATTTAGGAGATGGGTGATTCTTTTATTTAGCTCACTCCGTACATTCTCTATTGGGTTTACATCTGCACGCCTGGTACTTGTTACGTCCTCCAACGTTAAGTCACATCGGAAGGTGAATGAAATGGCTGAAATGCTCAAATGAATCCGATGTACATGGAGCTTATAGCTATCCGACATTTGTCATTAAGAACAAGGCAAAACCCCGGAAAAAAAAAACCTTATCCAGGTAGCTCACCCTGACCGAGATTCGAACTCGGGACCTATTGAACGTGAGGCAGACATGCTACCATCTACGCTACCGAGGCGGGCGCCTGGTACTTTGGTTCATTATCATGACAAACTTAATCCTCCCTTCTGCATCAAATACATAAAAGGGACTTTCTAACAAAAATTAAATCACTCTATTCTCCCTCCTTTTTCTTTCTTTTTTCTTCCCAGAATTCTTTAGTAAACTGCAACCTGTTTTCCCTGATAGTTTTGTTTATGTAAGTTTTTTTTTCTTGCCACTCTTCCGTTATAGGCTTCCTTAGTGCACATTTTCAACGTAATGCGGTCGTAAGTTTTGGGGCACCTATTATAGTATTACTCTCATAAGCAGTGTCTTCTCTATCTGACTTAGCTTCTATGGACCTCCAGTTTGTGGCAAAGATTCGATTCTGTATTATTCTCTGTATCACCTAATGTCACCGACAGTGTTCCGTGGTATATTCGCCTTAGCAGCAATTTCTCTATGTGTAAGACATTTAGCAAGGTGAAAGATGACAAGCTGACGCTGTCCAAATGCTTTTTTGTTTCCTTTGCCTCCCATTTGACTTTACGATACGCAACAGCATAGAAGTGTAGGTTTGTCACCAATGATACTCGAGGTACAAGCCTCCCGTTTCTTTAAATGTCTAAAACGGGATGACTATACGTAAGGAATGCAGGAATATTAAAACGGTGCTTACAATCTTACTTTGGAGTAAAACGTACCTAATAACTCATCTTTTTTGTAAATCCCAAGTGACGGAATTTATTTAATGTTCAATTTACGCTTTGCACTCAAACTTTGTTTAATACTACTTCATAATTCCAAATAATTCTCCATTATGCAGGGAAGTCTTATATGACCGAATATTTTTGCGAGTGCCTGTACTGGAGTAACACGAATAACGTTGGTTGCCAGTGACATATATCTATTTTGCATTACCAACACCAATTACTGAAATTAAGCATTCTAATGGATAATAACTAGTAGGCCTTTTCCTCGCCAGATGACACTTAAAAGCGATGTCTTGAGGAGTTGAGGAAACTATAATCTACCCGCCTCAAAAACATTATCTCTTTGCACCAATACATATTCTTATTAAACACACTAAATACGGTAATTCAAGAATGGATGAAATGGTTTGAAATACAGCACCAAGTGAATCCATCTCTAACGAATACTATTTACGATAAGACAAAAATTCAAATTTTGGAAAAAGTGGTATACCAGTAACACAGCAAGTAATATTTCTAACACAACTGGTGACAAAATAGCTCGAATACCTTTTCATAGTACAAATATAATACCACGATGCACATTGATTTAAAACTGTAATGGTCATATTTGTAATTACTCAGAATTGAAGCAAATTATTGGTATTATGTGCTAAAAGAATTACTTTGAATAAGCCACGGTGTTTGTTATATTCCAGAGAGCAAACAGCTGGTTTCATACTGGTCTATAGAATGCTGTATCTGCAGAACGTGAGCCGTCACATATGTTTGTGATTGCTTCGTAATCGGTGACGTATTTATTTACCTTAAAGAGTTCAAATCAGTATTATTCAATTGTTCTTCCCTTTAAAAACTATGAGAAACTGCATCAGTTGGATCAACTTGGAACTGAACTGCGACATGAGGTAAACTTCGCCTACCTCCTTAACACTGCCAATATAATTTAACTGAGATTTTTTGTTGTTGTTGTAATTTTACATCCTTCAACGTTAAGTCATATCGGACGATGAATGGAATGGGTGAAATGACGCTCAAATGAGCCCAGGGCCCATAGAGCATAGAGTTACCCGACAATCGTCTTTCAGGATAAGGGAAAACCCTGGAAAAACCCTTACCAGGTAACTCACCCTAACCGAGATTCGAACTCGGGACCTCTTGAACGTGAGGCAGACTCGCTAAAACCACGCTACCGAGGCGAGCTAAACTGAGTTAGTGTGGGCTGAAATAAAACGGGGGTTGCTCATAGAAATAATACTTTTTTAACTGACTGACGTTGATTAACTTAATTATCATAAATTTGCAAGACTCAGACGACGAAACAGTCACAAGGATGAATTTTCTCTACGCATAAATGACACGACAGGAATATGGATCAGCCACTATCAGTTCCATCTGATTAGAACAACAGGTACTGCATAAACTATAAGTATAGCATTTAAAACATATACTTAATATGCGAATAATGTTCCAATTTTATTTCAACAACTCCACTATACAAGTTTGTAAAAATTAGCTTGGGTTTCTAGCACCAAGGAAACCCGCATGGTCTCTATAGTATGCGAGAGAGAGAGAGAGAGAGAGAGAGAGAGAGAGAGAGAGAGAGAGAGAGAGAGAGGGGGGGAAAATAAAAGAATGGGAGTAACGAGGTAGCGACGCTCAGCACCCAAACGCATATCATTCGCAATAGACCAAAGCTCGTACAATTTGAAGAACAGTATAGTTACTTTGCATTCATTACTATTTACAGTGCAACCGCTACGATATTTTCTTTCAGCATTGGGGAAAATAAAAAGTAAAGATATAAGAATATATAAAGGATAATTTGAAGTAAACGAATTCTCTAAAAATATATTTTATACAGTATTTCAAAAATACATTTCCTGTGAAATCTCGGTATCGATTGCAAGGCTTTCTGCAGCAGCAAACCTAACTCAACAAGTCTGATATTGGAAGCCAGTGATCGTATAAGACAAACCTCTGTAGCGGCGAGCTTAAACCGAACGTAGATTGTACATCCATGAGGAAAAACGACGAAATCCTGTAAACACAGTTTGGCAACCACCGCAGCAGCAGCCTGTGATCCAAAAATACTACGTCGTTTCCTCCTGCTGTCATTACGTTGGGCTCCGCACAAGATAAATATTACTATGCGCATTTCATTCTCCGTTACTTACAACTGGAATGTCCAAAACAACATCCTCCTGATCTTCCTTAGACTCAACTCTCACGTTAAGCTTCTAGTCTGTAGGAATTATTCTGGGAATGCTTTTTTTTTTTTTTTTTTTCTTTAATACGTCCTCCAACGTTAAGTCATATCGGACCATGAATGAAATGATGTTCAAATGAGTACAGGGTCCATAGAGCTTAAGAGTTACCAGACATTCATCTTTCAGCATAAGAGAAAACCTCCAACGTTAAATCATATCGGACGATGAATGAAATTATGTTCAAATGAGTACAGGGTACATAGAGCTTAGAGTTCCAGACATTCATCTTTCAGGATAAGAGAAAACATCCAACGTTAAGTCATATCGGACGATGAATGAAATGATGTTCAAATGAGTACAGGGTCCATAGAGCTTAAGAGTTACCAGACATTCATCTTTCAGGATAAGAGAAAACCTCCAACGTTAAGTCATATCGGACGATGAATGAAATGATGTTCAAATAAGTACAGGGTACATAGAGCTTAGAGTTACCAGACATTCATCTTTCAGGATAAGAGAAAACCTCCAACGTTAAGTCATATCGGACGATGAATGAAATGATGTTCAAATGAGTACAGGGTACATAGAGCTTAGAGTTACCATTCATCTTTCAGGATAAGAGAAAACCTCCAACGTTAAGTCATATCGGACGATGAATGAAATGATGTTCAAATAAGTACAGGGTACATAGAGCTTAGAGTTATCAGACATTCATCTTTCAGGATAAGAGAAAACCTCCGACGTTAAGTCATATCGGACGATGAATGAAATGATGTTCAAATGAGTACAGGGTACATAGAGCTTAGTTACCATTCATCTTTCAAGATAAGAGAAAACCTCCAACGTTAAGTCATATCGGACGATGAATGAAATGATGTTCAAATGAGTACAGGGTCCATAGAGCTTAGTTACCATTCATCTTTCAAGATAAGAGAAAACCACCAACGTTAAGTCATATCGGACGATGAATGAAATGATGTTCAAATGAGTACAGGGTACATAGAGCTTAGTTACCATTCATCTTTCAAGATAAGAGAAAACCTCCAACGTTAAGTCATATCGGACGATGAATGAAATGATGTTCAAATGAGTACAGGGTCCATAGAGCTTAAGAGTTACCAGACATTCATCTTTCAGGATAAGAGAAAACCTCCAACGTTAAGTCATATCGGACGATGAATGAAATGATGTTCAAATGAGTACAGGGTACATAGAGCTTAGTTACCATTCATCTTTCAGGATAAGAGAAAACCTCCAACGTTAAGTCATATCGGACGATGAATGAAATGATGTTCAAATGAGTACAGGGTCCATAGAGCTTAAGAGTTACCAGACATTCATCTTTCAGGATAAGAGAAAACCTCCAACGTTAAGTCATATCGGACGATGAATGAAATGATGTTCAAATGAGTACAGGGTACATAGAGCTTAGTTACCATTCATCTTTCAAGATAAGAGAAAACCTCCAACGTTAAGTCATATCGGACGATGAATGAAATGATGTTCAAATGAGTACAGGGTCCATAGAGCTTAAGAGTTACCGGCATTCATCTTTCAGGATAAGAGAAAACATCCAACGTTAAGTCATATCGGACGATGAATGAAATGATGTTCAAATGAGTACAGGGTACATAGAGCTTAGTTACCATTCATCTTTCAAGATAAGAGAAAACCTCCAACGTTAAGTCATATCGGACGATGAATGAAATGATGTTCAAATGATGTTCAAATGAGTACAGGGTGCATAGAGCTTAAGAGTTACCAGACATTCATCTTTCAGGATAAGAGAAAACCTCCAACGTTAAGTCATATCGGACGATGAATGAAATGATGTTCAAATAAGTACAGGGTACATAGAGCTTAGAGTTACCAGACATTCATCTTTCAGGATAAGAGAAAACCTCCAACGTTAAGTCATATCGGACGATGAATGAAATGATGTTCAAATGAGTACAGGGTACATAGAGCTAAGAGTTACCATTCATCTTTCAGGATAAGAGAAAACCTCCAACGTTAAGTCATATCGGACGATGAATGAAATGATGTTCAAATAAGTACAGGGTACATAGAGCTTAGAGTTATCAGACATTCATCTTTCAGGATAAGAGAAAACATCCAACGTTAAGTCATATCGGACGATGAATGAAATGATGTTCAAATGAGTACAGGGTACATAGAGCTTAGTTACCATTCATCTTTCAGGATAAGAGAAAACCTCCAACGTTAAGTCATATCGGACGATGAATGAAATGATGTTCAAATGAGTACAGGGTACATAGAGCTTAGAGTTATCAGACATTCATCTTTCAGGATAAGAGAAAACATCCAACGTTAAGTCATATCGGACGATGAATGAAATGATGTTCATATAAGTACAGGGTACATAGAGCTTAGAGTTACCAGACATTCATCTTTCAGGATAAGAGAAAACCTCCAACGTTAAGTCATATCGGACGATGAATGAAATGATGTTCAAATGAGTACAGGGTACATAGAGCTTAGTTATCATTCATCTTTCAGGATAAGAGAAAACCTCCAACGTTAAGTCATATCGGACGATGAATGAAATGAAGTTCCAATGAGTACAGGATACATAGAGCTTAGAGTTACCAGACATTCATCTTTCAGGATAAGAGAAAACATCCAACGTTAAGTCATATCGGACGATGAATGAAATGATGTTCAAATGAGTACAGGGTACATAGAGCTTAGAGTTACCATTCATCTTTCAAGATAAGAGAAAACCTCCAACGTTAAGTCATATCGGACGATGAATGAAATGAAGTTCCAATGAGTACAGGATACATAGAGCTTAGAGTTACCAGACATTCATCTTTCAGGATAAGAGAAAACCTTCAACGTTAAGTCATATCAGACGATGAATGAAATGATGTTCAAATGAGTACAGGGTACATAGAGCTTAGAGTTACCATTCATCTTTCAGGATAAGAGAAAACCTCTAACATTAAGTCATATCGGACGATGAATGAAATGATGTTCAAATGAGTACAGGGTACATAGAGCTTAGAGTTACCATTCATCTTTCAAGATAAGAGAAAACCTCCAACGTTAAGTCATATCGGACGATGAATGAAATGAAGTTCCAATGAGTACAGGATACATAGAGCTTAGAGTTACCAGACATTCATCTTTCAGGATAAGAGAAAACCTCCAACGTTAAGTCATATCAGACGATGAATGAAATGATGTTCAAATGAGTACAGGGTACATAGAGCTTAGAGTTACCATTCATCTTTCAAGATAAGAGAAAACCTCCAACGTTAAGTCATATCGGACGATGAATGAAATGAAGTTCCAATGAGTACAGGATACATAGAGCTTAGAGTTACCAGACATTCATCTTTCAGGATAAGAGAAAACCTCCAACGTTAAGTCATATCGGACGATGAATGAAATGATGTTCAAATGAGTACCGGGTACATAGAGCTTAGAGTTACCAGACATTCATCTTTCAGGATAAGAGAAAACCTCCAACGTTAAGTCATATCGGACGATGAATGAAATGATGTTCAAATGAGTACAGGGTACATAGAGCTTAGAGTTACCAGACATTCATCTTTCAGGAGAAGAGAAAACTCCGGAAAGAACGTTATTCAGATAACTATCTCTGAAAGAGATTCGAACTCGCAACGTCTTGAACGTGAGGTAGAGTCTGTTTAGTTAACTCATGTTAACGTCAGCCGCTTCCTTTGACGAACCCTTTTAATCGTTTTACAACACAGACCCTCCTTCTCCCAGTCCTTTCTGCAAGGTTGCCACCTTTCTCGATACGTCATGGGTATCGTACGAGGTTTCGTCTAAATAAATTATCTTATGTCCATTACTGCGAAACTTCCATAATTTTGACAAATATATATCGCCAAGCTACAATTCTACTGGATTCCATAATAACCCTTATCTTATTCAAAGTGCGGTATTTGAAACTCAGCTCCTTTAGGAGGCCGCACAAAGTGCAGTGCCCATAAGGAAAATCACAAATTTCTTGCAAATGTGCAACCAATTCGTCTAAGGTTGGCGCTCTCCCTTTTGCATAGAATCTATAAATTTCTCGGCGAATAAATTCGCATGTGAAATTATCTACTTTAGAGATTTACTTTCACACTTGATCGGCGTCTTTGGTATTCCTTTCGTCACAATATTTCTTACTGTATTTCTGTGAATACCCAGAATTTATCAGGTTCATTGCATGACCCCTTACCAAGATTATTTTTCACCACATATTTATGTGTGTTCAAAACAAGCGCTTGAATTTGCTTAGAAACATTTCCCGTTATAACTTTCTTTTTTAAGGCTTCTCCAGTAATATAACTCTGCCCAGAAACACTTTCCAATATATTCACATTATCATCACTGATTATTTTCACTTGACTGAAAGTTATCTACTACTTCATTTGCATTTACCACTGCTTTTCCCTCCCACAGTCTCCACATCGTGACACAACGAATTTCTGCACGTAATGATACAGGTCAACTGGAAGTAGGAACTTTAGCAACTGAGACTCCACGTGGAGTAAACATGTGACTATCAGGGCTGCTATTGGTCGTCAACGACAGTGTTCCATTTCTGAAGTGTGGAGATATATTTATGACGGTCAGTAGTGGGCGGTAGGGTGAGTTACCTTTGAGGGGCAAACTGCACTCGCGTTCACTAGACAGAGGTCAGCAGCGGTCTCGTCAAGCGAATGCGACACCTTAACACGGATTTTCTGATGTCTTCGGCCGTCTTTGGTTCAGAATGTATTTCCAATAGTATTTCCCAATGTGACACTAATACTGGCAGGGAGGCCTCCTTTCTTTCTTTTTTTCTTTCTTTCTTTCGTTCGTTCTTTTGTTTAAATCTCAAACAACTACGTGCATTGTTCTTAAATTGATGATAATAGTAATTCAAAACTGAGTTAGGAGTACAGACTAGCATGGATGCTCGCAGACAATCTATTATATATCTTAATGACTATTTATTACACGAACCAAGTAAACCAACCTCTCAATTAAGAAACGTTTCAAGCATCCTCTCTATTTGCACAGTTTTTCCATGCCGTTCTCATCTCCTGAAGAAGGTTTTGGATCTAAAGTTCAATGAATAAAAACCTAAATAACGAATGCTTTCAATTCAAACCAATAAGAAAATATCACGGAAATGGTTAACACAACAATTTTGCTTGAATTTATGTCCTTTACCGAGACCCAGATTGTGTAGTAAGATTGTTTATCTCTTACGGTTTACCAGTTATACAAAAGCCTTCCGAAATGAAGACGCTTAACGGCATTCGCAAAAAAAAAAAAAAAAAAAAAAAAATGTAATTCTATTTGGTATGAAATTATCTTAAACTTATGGTGTTTTAATAAAAAATGTTAGTCATTATTGAGAAAATAAATATTTACAAAAATCTATGTAAGATGGAGATTTTCTTGAAAGCTTTAGTGTCGCTTCCTTGATAGATACTGGGCTTAGCCCTTTATATGGCGGTGTCGCCCTGGGGCAACATGACGCTATATTCATTTAATAATATTTTAGTGCTTTTTTTTTTTTTTTTTTTGTTATTGTAATATTGTACTGGCCTTTGTCGGTTATACTAGGAAAATTGTGAGTCTTTTCAATTGTAAATATTATATTGTTACAATTAAGGCAAAATCCAAGCAACTGCAGTCAAATGATACCCCCTCAACATCCAAGCGTATCATCACACCTGTTATTTTACTTGGGCCCTCCCCGTCCTTTACCACAGGCACATTTGACTTCAGTTGCCGAGATTCGAACCACGATGTTTAGCTTTGAATGGGTGGTCAGGCCATTATGTATCGCTTTAACGACACTGGCTGTTCGAACCGAATGCTTTGAGGCACCGCAGAAAGCCGTATGAGAACCGGTTTAGCAAGTACAGAAAGAGCAGCACAAGCAGCAAAATCATTTGCCAAATAAAGAGTTAAATGTCAATTTTGGTATTTAACCGACCTGGTTTTGAGTTAAACTCTCCAAACACATACACGCACGCACAGACCAATTTTCTCATTTTTTTCAGTGAGTCACAAAAAGTAAAGATTCCGTTATTTTAATTTCTCATAAATGGCTGTATATCTTAAATTTTGTGACAAAAGGTTGCCAAGACCTCTCTATTCGAAAGAACGCATAATATTGTGTAACTCTCTAATATATATAAGACACAATTTGTTTAAAATAACGCTTTGTGACTTCGGCCACTTTCATGCTGGTTTGCATTGTTCAATATTTTTTTCCCATGTTTAAGGTTATTCTGTTGATTCTTCCGGCGTTATACATAGTTTTATTAATCATCTTAAGGCATTCTTGGAAGATGCAGAACTGATATACCAACTATATTTTAGTTATACTGTTCAGTCACTTATACACACACGGACCTTATTCTAAAAACGTTCAGGGATCTCAAAATGCGTATTTCCACGGAAATCCTGGTGTCAAATATTTGAAAAAAAAATCAAGTGGGAGATTCAGGTTTGATTTGCCATACCGGCGTAGGGATTTTCTAACACTAGGAGACCTGGTGCGGGGTGGACTCAGGCTTGTTAGAGCCCCGAGAGATCAACTGAGGGGCAGCGGCTGCAGCACTAACCACTTCCCACCCTACAATGCAGTACCCAACTCATGACACCTATAGTGGGTAGAGGTAAGGGACACAGCGGCCGGGCGGTAAGTCTGCCTAGGAAAGGGCTGCCGCATCGCGAGGTTAGTTTATGTAGCACAGAAAGTAAAAAATATACAGTAAAACCTCGTTAATCCGGACCTCTTTAAACCGGATTTCACTTGCTCCATCCAAGCATTCTTAAAAAAACAAAATCTGGGAACTGCTAACTTAAACTACAGTACTGCACAAGAAAAACTTAAGGAAATTGTCAAATTTATTTTTGCACAGTGTACAATAGAAATTTCTTAGGAATACCAGGAATTACACTAGGCTGCCCTCCTTCCCACACCTTTGTTGTACCTGTAGCTCTTGTCAGAAGGGTTAGTTTAACATTTGCCTTTCTCAGTCATTAAGCTACAGAAACAAATCGAGTGTACAATGTCGTTTAGTGAACCTACAGTCATCGGGCAAACTCAAGCACAAATCGGTTACAATACACGAGAAACTGCAAATTATCGAAAGGATTGCAAATGGTGCCACTTTTGCACGTGTATGTGTGTCTGATTTCAGATCCATGATTTTCAATTTTACAAGTGCAGTAAACAGCATTTCCAACTCTACATTCACTAATGCCTGGAATAAACTTTTGTATGATGACAGTGTTGAATCAGACACAAATGCAATTCAGTTAAATGACTTTCACCAGACCGTGGTTGTGGTGGCGAGAAAGCTGTCACAGTAGACGAGATCGAAAACTGTGTTGATGGAGATGATGATTCAGACTATCATATCATGACTGACGAAGAAATTGTGGAAAGTGTAAGCAATGCAAGGGACACTGGTAGCGAGTCTGAGGCTGAGGATGTGGATTTCGGAAAGTCGAAAGTGAAATTAAGTAAGGTTAAACAGCACCTGAATTGTGTAATACACTTTGTCGAGAAAACTGACAATAAACAGATCTCTGCATACTAGCATCATATGAGTAGCCTTTGTGATCTCACTGTCAAAGAGATGTGTGATAAACCACAAAAGAAAATGGATAGTTTCTTCAAACTAAACAAAGATTCTGTAATTAAAATCAAGTGGCCTTATTGTATCTTATTTCTAATGAAATTATACAGTCATACTCTAATTTCATTCACAATGTTTCTCTGTGGTGTTCATTTCACTTAATCCGCACAACACTAAGCCCCAATTGGTTCGGATTAACGACGTACTACTGTACTTAAAATAGTATCAATACGTAGTAAATTAAAAAGGAATTCAAATTAATAAAGTTGCACAACAAATTACGAAACAATTTATGGCAATCCTCGCCATTTAGTTTGTATTAAGATCAACTGAAACACAAGAAAATATCTCCTGGATGTCATATCTTTGAATTAAATCCAAACTTGAAAATGTTTCAAGTTGACTGAAAACTCCAATATAACCAATCAATCAACAAAGCAATCCAACAATTTTATCACCTGCCATTGGCACCGGCTTCCACTTTGGATTCATTGTCACGAAACACGAGAACACCAAATTGTCCAGAACCTTTCAGTCATATAAATCTAAATATAAATATTGCATCAAAGGAGCCAGTGAGTGCAATTGGCAAAGCTCCCACTCCTACTGCCGAACCTATGTTTGTTTTCAATGGCATACGGCCCATCAATGCAGGAGAGAGAACCCCCCAAAAATACCTTACACATGGGCGGTACACGTTCGACATTGAAACACAGCTTAGGCTGCTGTTCAGCTGAAACAAATCCAAGAAAAATCAATGCTTTTCTTTTTAACAGGAAATACAACAAAGCGTCTTTCAATAAACGTCTCGACAGATGACCTTTGGTTTGTCCAAACAAAGGAAATTTCCTTTTCTCCTCGAGATGAACAAAATAAGGGAAACACCGTCGTTTCACATGTATTTGCAGACTACTGCCTGTATTCTTTTATTTGTTTATTACATATTCGAGGTGCGATTACAAAATATAAAGAATATTTTAATTTCGAGGCTTTATACATTTTTTTTTTTTTATTTTTATCTTTATTGCTATACATGTTCCTGATATATTTTTGCATTTTGAGCTGTATTGAATGTTTGGTTTATTGTTGACAGTCCAAAAGGTTACACCTATTTTCGAATACTGGGCAACTTTTACTTCCTATGCAATAAATTTTGCTGGTAAAATGAAATAAAGTGCAGCAGCCATCTGAAATGTTGGCTGTAACTTTTAGTGAAAGTACTATATCACAAGAGTTTACGAGTGGTACGTTTCAAAGACAGTCCAGCAGACGACTACGGCGACCGCTCTAGACACCCTCGCACATCAATTACCAACTACAATGTGCATGAAGTAAAGAAAATGGTTTTGCAAAATTGCTGAATCATCATCATAATGCTGCCACTCTTATCTCAATGCTTGTTGGTGACTTTTGGAAGGAAAAAAAACTTATTTTGCCTCAGCCACCGTATTCGGCGGACATGGCCCTCTGCGACTTCGTTCTATTGGCGATATGAAGAGAACTATGAAAGGACTTCGTTTGTCACCATGGATGACAACAGAAAATAGCAACCGCATAAAGGAAAATGAGTTCCGAGATGCTTACATGATTGGTGCTTGCAAGATTTGATGTTCAAATGAGTACAGGGTACTTAGAGCTTAGAGTTGCCGACATTCATATTTCAGGATACAGGAAAAGCACAGAAAATTCTTAAGCAGATAACTCACCCTAACCTAGAATCGAACTCGGGACCTCTTCAACGTGAGGCAGACACGTTACCACCACGCTACGGAGGCGGACTTGTTAATCAGTTTATGGTCAAAATGGTTTGAAGACCATCCGTGAACATATGGAAAGAAGACGGATTTGTGGAAGAAGGAGCGAGGGCTTTGAGATAAACAGAAATGCATTACGTGTTTGGAACACACCTACCTCTCTCCCTCACCCATGTATTACTCTTGAATTGTATTTAATTATATTCTATTATATAAATATTTCTGTCTATACAAACATTTGTTCATCATGCTTTGTTTGCAATGAAATTCTGAATTGGGGTGGCAGAAAAATAAATGAATCTTTCAATTGTTATTACTGAACGGTGAAATAGCCAATAAAAGTTTTATTACAGAAATCGACGTACTACATAATAATAAAATTAACAGTCTAATGTATTTTGTTGCAGCGAGTAAGCCGCTGCCGCCACAGAAGGCGGCCAAAATCGAGGCCCTTAAAAGCAGACCCAGAAAACGACCAGATTGGGGAGCGCTCATGAAGGATATAGAACATGGGCAGAAAGGACTAAAGCATGTACAATGCAATGACAGGAGTAGTCCACTACTTCCAAGAGTCAAAGTTAAGGACAAGGTAAGTAACACTAACAGAAGCAAAAAGTATTAGTTCAATGTGTAAGCATGTTTCTCACCTGACGTCGTATAGACTCGAGATCACAATTGTTCAAATTCTGTGGTATCCGAGGTGCAGAATTTTGCCAGTATAGCTGTGAGTACTTTCATTTTTATTGAATCTTTCAAATATGCTGCCGTTACATTCTAAGACCCCAATATGTCCAAAATACTGTGTTAATCTGGAAAATAAAGCTTGTTGTCCCACTATAATGCATTGGTAGTCTTAGGAGTTTTGAACTAAATGTGTACTTTGCAAACGAAAACTACGACTTTGCCAGAAAGTTGACTACACTTCCTTGGCCCACATCCAGAAATTGCACACATTTCTCATGTGTTAATTAATAAAATTAAGTGCTTTAAATATGCCTATACAAGGGAAAGATATCCATTATCAGGCAAGCTATAAAAGCGAAAGCAACAGAGGAATGAAAATCATTGATTGCTTTCTTAGGCAGTGAAAAGGGAAAAGGGGGGGGAGGGTAATATTTAGTGAGATAATGCAGCGAAAATGATGTTTATTCTAGAGATACTTGTTATAGATACAGTTGCTATGTAGAAACGACATAAGAAAACTTGAACGTTTTAAAACTAATTTATTGATCGATCAGGGCATGTGCCCTCTACAGATCATTGATTACATACGTGGTACAATGAATAACTATGAGATAAGGAAAGCCCCACTGGGCCCCCATAAGTAGGTACATTATTGTTTTAAGTATTACAAAAGATCTTGTTGTGAGAGCTGGATTTTCTGCCCAAGGAATAGTGAATGGCTCCTGAGACGTGTTTTAGGTTGCTGTAGAACTGTTCGGCTTGTGAAAAAATTGACTGTTGAATAGTGCTGGTTCCAGTTTCTCTATGTAATTGACTATTTCTGACAAAACATGGTGCATTCGTTGAGATTCGTAATATTTTGTTTTGAAATGTCTGGATAGTTTGATTTCGGAAGGACTGGTCCCTCCCCAGACTGGGCAGGCATACAGTCGTGTAGAGTAGTGTGCAGTTTTTTAATTTGAGTGAAGATCTTTTGTTGAGAAGAGAGTAGACCTTAGCCAGTCTTGCTCGAGCTAGTTTCAGTTTATTACTTATGTGCGGTTTCCATGTGAGTCGTCGATCCATGAGTACGCCGAGGTATTTCACTGTTTCAATCTCAGTTTTCACTAGGAGTGTTACTGGTGGAGGATAGTCCGGTCTGCATTGTGAAAACATCATTGCTTCACATTTTTGCTGGTTGAGCGAAATACGCCAGTTATCAAGCCAGGGTATAATTAAGGAGTCTTGAAGGTGATTTCTGACGGTGTGGATATTGCGATGTGTTGACAAGATTTCTGTATCGTCCGTATACATAGCGATTTAAACTGTAGGCGTTGCAGGAGTATCAGAAGTGAACAAGTTGAATACAAGTGAAAATGTGGACTTTAAATCAAAGTGAAGTAAACTTAGTATTAAGAATAACTAACGCTACAGCAACACAACTTCACTATTACTTATCTTATTCACAATCCTTTGCTTCGAAACCGGTCCAAAGGATTGTGAATAAGATAAGTAATAGTGAAGTTGTGTTACTACAGTGTTTACTTATTCTTAATACTTAGTTTACTTCACTGTCAGCAGCTTCAGTTTTTTACATAACTAGATAGTTATTAGGGCTACGAGTGGATAAAGTAAACAAAATTCACTTGTTGCTCCAGTAACGCGTGGGATAAACTAAATAAATGGTTGATAACTGCAAATTTTCGATTACCTTTTAACAACAATATCAAACAGTTTAACTAAATGAAAATGAACTATACATTACCAGAAAAGTTAATAGCTCCAAATGGACTAGAAGCAGTAACACTACCAGTATTTATATCACTGCAAATAGCAACACTCGTTCCCACATTCATACATAGTCTACCATATTTTATAACTATAAGTACGTCGCAATTCAATGTCTTGTTTAATTTATTACTATCTGTTGAAAAATCATTAACTGAATATTTATCATATATTAATTTATCGTATCTATAGGATAAAATAACCTATTACACAAGTCGACAAACCTTTATTATCCACTTGTATAATAAATACTATTGTCTATTCAACAATACCTGAATCTTAGATATCCAGGAGGGAAAAAAAAACATATAAAAATAAATATATAGTGAAGAATCAGTCAAGGCTGTCCAAGCGAGCTAATCTATAAAGTATTATTTTTATGTGGTTGATATGTAAATTTTAACGTCTTTTGTGAGGTTTTACACTTAAAACTCCCAGCTTATATTTTGGTTGTGACCTGTTTTTACTACATCACTTCTGTCTATCGGTATGACAAGTCTGAGAGTATTTCAAGGCACACATCCCTCCCTGTCAGAAATGGTGACCTGCGATACATTAACTTTATGCTAGCTTCATCCATAGCAGAGAAAACTCTTTCTCCAAGAAGCTATTAGAACTGTAACAAAGATAGCTTTAGTGATTTTATTCATAGGTGAAAAATCTGTATAAATTACACAAGTTAAATATAATATTGCATATTCTTTTGCTTTCTTTTTTCAGTTTATGTATGAATCTGAAAAGCCAAACGTCCACAACCAGCTGTTAAAAGAAATTCAGAGCGGAGTAAGGCTGAAGAGGGTGCAGACAAATGACAGAAGCAAGCCTTTGTTAGAAGGTAGGCATCTCTAGCCAAGCAGTTTAAAATGTAGTTAGATTGATTGCGGTAATATCTAATAGCTGTTTCTCATATTAAGTTTACTGAACATCGATATTCTTTAATGCAGTGTAAACCAAAAACATTTCTTTAAGTTTGAACTCTATAGTTACAATATAAGTTTATAATTTCTCCCTTGAACATATTTACAAATCAGTATGTTACGACCACTGGAAGTACATAACAATGAAATCATCGTACGAGCAAACAATGAGGTGGCCAGTCAATGTTTCAGTCGTTAACAACGCCGACTTGCAGTCAACTAATTTATCCTAAACTTTAATGTAATGAGTAGCCATTATTTTACTATTACACTGTTGGCGTTAGCAATTCCGGTATTACGAAGTCCCTAGGGCACGTTGTCAACATTGAACCACTGCATCAGAACGGAAATATTACTTGTGGTACCAACGTGAATGTCGCTTCACGATGTAATGTAATGAGGTTCATGGACCATATTTCACCCTTTCTAAAGCCCTAGATACCAGCACCTCCATCTTCCATAGAAATCAGTGCCCATGAGAATGTCAGAAGAGACATTCATGGAACTAATATCTATATTTTATCAGTCAAACTGTGTTAACGGCTCTTGGTGCGCCACTAAGTCAAAGCTTGTAAATGACTGCATGAGGTTTTTAAATCAGCTGGCAAAACAGGTTACCCTTGTGTGTGTACCAGGACATGAAGGAATCGAAAGTAATGATATTGCTGATCGCCTTGCCAAAAAAGGACCGAATACCCCTTTTATTGGACCACAACCTTTCTGTGTTGTACCAGGTGGCTATATCAAAAATAAGATAAAGTCCTGGGAAATCAAGAAAGTCAATTGATATTGGGGAAAAGTTCCAAAGCAGGATCAAGCAAAACAGTTCACTGAACGCTCTGCAAAGATATCCAAGAGCATTCTCGCTCTCAGCAAACAGGAGTTAAGCTAATCAATGGAATTGTAACTGGACATTGCCCTCTAAGGGATCATATCTAGATGGGTAAGACTGGGATGAATATTTGTAGATTTTATAAAGAAGAAAAAGAAACCGTAAGACACACTTTTGTAGGTGTGAAGCTATTGCCCAGAAAAGATTAAGGCATCTGGAGTCAGGGCAGATAGCCTTACTAGCACCCCAAAAACTTATAGCCTTTTTAATAGCCTTAACATGAGCTGGGACTTGTAGAGTGGGATAATGCACAATAGATCTACTAGGTCGCAGTGCTGAGAAGTCGCATGGGCTTGCACTATACGTTTTCAATCATCACGATACGACTGGCTAGTGTTGATGTATTTAATTCCTCTACCAGGTGATGCTATTGAGACAAGAATGACGACTAAACCGTCTTGTCTCACCAGCGATCAGACCTGAAGTGCCTTAGATTATACACAGGATGTACTGTTAAGCGTCAAATTCTACTAATAACCTCCCCTTCGGTAAGGACTCCTAGCCTGTAATCCGATGCCATTACCTCATTTCTACTTTTCTGATATTTCCTGCTTTAAAACTCAGAGTCCGTCTATAAATTTCTAAGAAATCCTATGTCAGATTCAAATAACCCCAAGCTAGCCTACCATACCTAATCTGACAACCTTGGATACTTTCACTACCCTAACCGTCCATATTGATATATATGAATTTGCCTGAAAACCAGTCGTCGCTAATTATCGTACTTAATGTTATCTTACCCCAAGCCAAAATCTACTCGTAATTTTTACCAAACCTACAACACAACTTCACAAAATATTAATATTTAATTTTAAGATAAGTTCTGATTTATTCAAATAATCCATTACGCTCTTAAGCTACAAAAAGGCACAGTGAAAATGTTACTCTAAAATTATACAATTAGTATATTTGAGTAAGCTATAAACATGTGCACAGGTCTGCGGAAGTTCCGTCGACAGCTAACTATAGAAGAGCAGATACAAAAGGCTACAGCAGAGGACGAGGAAGCTGCAACAGAAGACGAGCTAGATGACATCGATAAGGTGAGAGATGATCTTCAGTCCACTAAACAGATGCTTGCTCTGGAGCTCAGGAATAAGGAAGCGCTTGAACGAGAAAACAAGAAACTGCAGGTAAGAGTCGACGTCACAATCTGTTCCTGCCATTTCTTGTGTTTCTCCTTGTAACATCTCAAGGCTCAGAACAAGACCTCTTCATAGTTTGTTAACCTTACTTCTAAATGTGGTTCCCTTATTGTGATTTTTTATTTGAAACGCACTGTATGTATAATAGTTACTAGGTATTTCTAACTAACGTTGTCTTCATAACTTCATTACACAGAGATTGTGTCTCTCTGGAAATATATGTCTTAACGTAAATCATACCATTATAATACAAATATATTAGTGGCACTAAGATTGAAGTGGTACATAATTTAACAGGTAGTTCGGGTCAGGTATCGTTCGTCACAACACAACTCCAAATTTGTCTTTTTATATACGACAATAGTTATATAAAATAATGTTCTTTATATGTATATTTCCGATATCTCTCTATGCACACTAGCCTTAACTACAACACTACACTGTTAACTGGCAATGCATAGCCTGATATGACAGAGCTTTTACTGACTATTAGTAAATGGCCAACGCAGGAAACGTGCACGATAACCCAAGTTCAAAATACATGTGCTGACAGTTACAAACTTGACTGTTTTCACATAAACATTAAAGAATTTCCCAAAGAACAACGGAAGTATAAAAGACGATTGAAGGACAAACACAAAGCACATTTCCGATGTAAAACGTCATAACAAAGAATTGCTAATGAACTCTTATGGAAATATTGTGTCAGCTGTACGTAGTTTACGTCAATCAATTGAAAAGGGCGACCGTCAAACCAACCATACATTTGCCTACGTACATATAAGGAACCAGTGAAGGTACACATTTATGTTCTTTTTTTGTTTCAAAGTAACAGAAAATAAAATTCTGAAGTATAGGAGTTAAACGTTATATTATATAAGGATATAAATTCAGTCCAGGACTGCTTTAAACTGAGATACACGTAGTTTAAAATAAAATGATATTTTTGCTATTCCGTTTTTATATCATTAACAAAACATGATTATGGTATGACCAGAACATGTACGGTAAGGCAATTTCGTCACACAATGATAACTCAATTTTTTATCAATGCCATTTCAAAACTACATAGAAATTAAAATATGTGAATGTAAGTAATTAACAAGCTAATGCAAATAATTATCGCTTGCATTTGTCTATACCATACTTCTGATTCATAGATTAACATTGTAAAAAATGTATACACTTACTTTTCAACTAATTTTTGGAGCTCTATTCTGAATACGCACCACACAGTTGCAACACAACGACTACGAGTTAACACCATCCGAACGTCCACCGATATGACCATTGCAGTTAAAGCTAGAGTATAAATAAAAAAAGTAACTTCCAAAAACTGGAGCACAACCCCGCAATTAAGATCCAGTGGATCCTCTGTACTATCATGAACCGGAAGGGGAGTTTACTTAAGTGTACAGTCGCCTGTTTGCCTCAAAACCTCCAAAAGACAAAGGAGAGTGACCACATACAGACACATATGGGGTGTCTAACGTTTCAGACCTCTACACAGACCTACAAAGGAGAACGCCATGTGAGGTCCGTCACACGACGCAAAGCAAACTACAGTATAAAACAGCAAAGAAAGTCTTCGGGGCCTGAGACGCAGGGAGGATGAGAGATGATTCCCACACACTCAATGGATAGGTTTATGACACCCCATGTCAATCCAGTTACCGATCATTCAAAAATCTACTTTTGTGAATAAATCTTCTCGGTTTTAGTGTACTGAGTGAAGAGGGCGCATGTTTTTGTAACGGTTCTACTCCTTGTGTATCATGCGTTCCCTGTCACACACATCGCTGTCCTTATTCCACTGTGTAAGGGACTTCCTTTCAGGGACTGCGTTGGTGGACAATACGCCAACTCGCCGTGATCATTCGACCCTGCAACATAAGGAAATGCGAGAGGGAAATACTAGTGGTATTATACGCGTAATGCACCTACAAACCAGGGAAAACCGCGAAAAAACAAAGTCAAAGTGACGGGGCCAATGAGAATCGGCAGGTACACAACTAAAAATTATTAACTATTGGGTATTTGATCAAAAGTGTCCTATCCTTGAACTTAAATAAAACACGTTAGAGGCTATTTTTATTGTGGAACATAATTGGAATGTCATTACGTGTGGAAGAGAATATCAGTGAAGTGACCGCCACTACTTCGTTGGGTTGCGCGTATCGGTTGATCCAATTTTCAAGTACAGAAGAATGTAAATTAGGTCCAACTTGAGTAATACGCGTGATGTTATTCATAAGACCATGGGCTTGTTGCCATAAATTTCAAATTTCAAATTTAACATAATCCCACAAGAAGTAATCCAACGGCGTTAAATCACATGATCTCGGGGGCCAGTTAACATCACCACCACGGGCAATAATGAAACCTCTGAACTTCTCCGTCAAAAGATCGATTGTTTCGAGAATAGTATGACATGTGGCACCATCTAGCTGGAATCAGATGTTTTTGAGATCCATATCATCCAATTGAGGCTAAAAAATAGTCCCTTATAAGAGCCTTTTTTTTTTTTTTTTTTTTTTTTTTTTTTTTTTTTTTTTTTTTTTTTTTTTGTAATTTACGTCCTCCAACGTTAAGTCATATCGGACGGTGAATGAATTGGATGAAATTATGCTCAAATGAGTCCAGGGTCCATGGAGCTTAGAGTTACCCGACATTCGTCTTGAAGGATATGGGAAAACCCCGGAAAAACCTTATCCAGGTAACACCTTGACCGAGATTCGAACGTGAGGCAGACATGCTACCATCTACGCTACCGAGGCGGGCTAAGAGCCCGGTATCACAATACATATGATCCAATTTGATAGTAAATGTTCACAATTTTTACGCGTTGTTGAATGATGTAATTATGACTATTTGTCAACAACTGTAGCCACATGAAAAAAAAATGACTGCTGAAACTCAATAACAACGGCAGCTATCACAGATAGGTTACTCTTGTTGAAAGACGCTATACTTAATGATTTTGGAGTAAATGATACCTCAATTAACAAGTGCTCGGTTGTTATCAACTCCACATCTATTTGTACGAGGTAGGAACATATGTATATACCAAGGAAATTTTGTCTATGGAACTAGTCTGAGTGTAAAAATCTGTGTCTGCATGTCAACCTATCAGCATGTAGTTGTAGAATGTGTTACATGTAAATTGCCTGTTTCCAAGATCTAATATGCCAAACAAATGAAAGCACAATTTCTCTCTCATACTCTAACAGCGACTCCCAATCGAACAAGAAAAGCATGTATGTGTAATTGCATACATGGAAACTTCCTCATCAAACTGTAACATTAAGTGTACATGATACATAACAGAGTTATTCAAAATGATTGATGCAGCAAAGAATAATGCTATGACTGCTGAACGTACATTGAGGTGGACTCCATTTGTGATACGGTAGACTCAAATTCATTCCAACATTGTCTGGGCATCCGAGTTGATCAGGCTGACCTAAGTCCTGAGAGACTGACTATATGTATGATTATTGTCCACATTCCTGGTAACTTGTGGCGACTCATTCAACCCAGTCCATGATCTTGAGACTAAAGAAAGAAAAAAAAATAACAAAGTTGGTCACCACTGTGTAATAAAAGTGTTCAGCAAATCCATTTCCTCACAAGTACGAAGGTCGTTCTAAAGCTTTTACCCTGACCACGAAAACACAAGATTTAAGAGATTTTTACTTTCACAAGATGTTCAATTACCCTTCGTATGGGACATTTTTCAAACATTTTGATATTTCTGAAACGTATATCCTGAATGTTTCGGAATTGTCCTCAAACGTCCACCATTCTCAATGGTTTTTATAACTGATAAACCGTAGAAGATATTTCCTTGACCATGCAAAGAGAATAGAATTTCAAATCCATCAGATAGCAACCTGCACTTAAAAGATTTTATTACTGTCCTCATATTCCCTCGTACCTACAAGAAAATTAGCAATAAGATAGTTTCTACAAATGTCTGTCAACATGAAGTATACAGAGGAATTAACATTACACGGTGAGATGTTAGATACCATCTCCACGACAGCCTACAACTTTTACAACACCTACTGTGTTCTTGCATGTATGGACCATGTGAACCTAACAGCCTCCCACAGAAACGAGGCTTCATATCACAAAAAGAGGAATGCTCACATATAAGTATATTAATTATTGATTCCAATGTATTACAGACCCGGATACTGAACCTTGAAGTAGAACTCGAGAAGGAACGATTAAAGAACGCAAATGCCGTCCAACAAAGTCCAGAAGCATGGAGGAAGGACGAAGAACAGGTAAGCACAATGAGCAGAGCAATTAAATGTAACACAGGTAGGTCAATCATGCGTTCTAAAAGTTCCATATTACGCAATAGAGACTAGGTCATGCAAGCAGTGACACCTGACGGAAGCTCACCCTGCACACTTGGATAAACTGAATAAAAATTACAGGACACTTTTCAAATCAATAGGCATTTGAGAATTCTTGTTAAATACTTTATTTTCCCGATTTTTCCGCGGTTTTATTCAATTGTTTGAAAATATTTACTTCTAACACTGGTGCATTATTTCGATAAAGGAACATGAAAACAGATCATACAGGTAAATCCATGAAGGGCCAATCATTGTTGGATACATAAGGAATCGGTCGTACCAATCGATGCAGCTGTCACCAAACTCGCTTGGTGTTTATGTCCAATCGCCAATCACCGTAAAATTAAAATCCTAATTTGTTGTCTCCTCTACAGTATTTGGGGTAAACCATCTTTTTTATATTTGTAAAATTATTTCAATAAGACTCAAAATGTAGAGCGATCAATCCCCAAATCTTCGATCACTCTCTTTTGATAACCAACATTTCTCACCTAGCAGAGGAATACACCCATTCTTCTCTCTGGACGAGATTAACCCTCCGTCTGTGGGGGAAAAAATGTCTTCACCTTCAAAATTAAGTACTACTTTAAATCTCCTAAGGCTTCCTTAGAGGCCTCCTTTCTCACTAGGACTTTGTCTCTTAAATACTGTGACAAACTTCATTACCAAACAACACAGTTCCGTCCCGGTCTCTACGTCAGCTCGTCACTGGCTTTGAAGAAGTGTCATTCCCACTCCACAGTCAATAAACAACGCGACGACGGCTAAGTTGTCAGGCTCGACTCTTAGCTTCCAAAACGCCAGCAATGGTGACGTAATTTCTTGGCAGGCCACCGAAAGCCGATTGGACACTTGTACTGGTTCAAAGATTATTCACTCAAACATGGCTAATCTGTCTTCATGGGTTTTATCAATTTTCATGTTTCGGAAGTGTTTGCTACTCTTTTTAGTTATAATCTTTACGATACTAAAGGCATAAACTTACTACTAAACCTGAGTTTCTTCCAACAGGAAAGAAAAAGGCTTCGAGCTGAATTAGATAACGCTCAAAAATCAGTTGAGGAGCTGGAGAACAAATACCATGACACCGTTGGTCAGCTAGACATGACTCGGTCGGATCTGGAGGAGGCAAATCGCAAAAACCAGGCTCTCGAGCGAAAACTGCAGGCTGCGTTGTCCAACCAGGTAAGCGGTTCACACCACTTCTTAGCTTAAGTAAAAGTTCAATACGTAGATTTGACAAGAGATAGCTTTAAAAATTATTGCAAAATTAATAGATTGATGTATCGTATACAATGAAAAGCAAAGAGAATAAGTAGTATAATTAGATGTAGTTTTGTCACTTCACTAATACTGAGCGAACTGTATTTCATTTGAGAATTAACTTGAAATTCAGTCTTTGTTATAGATTTATGTGTTATTTTTACAAGTTCGTCTGCTCAGCACACCAAATGTCTTACTCACAGGTATACTGATCAGATATTTCGCGATACTCGCTTTACAAAAGGTTGTAAAGGCGACAGTGTGTTCACTAAATTATGTTATCAGTAGTTTTCTATATATAAACAAATTTTATATTTACTCGTTTTCTGACAGCGACGAGAAACATTGCTTTTTTCAATTGCGGTTCCTTAAACTTCAGTCTCTATATGAATATATGATGCCTCTTTAATGTCCGATTTTACCAACAGTAGTTAAAATCGACGTTAACAAATAACGTAACAAAGGTCACAGCGTTAACAAAAATGTTAAAATTCTTGCATTGTTTTCGGAAAATGTTAACAAACACGTGTTAACGCTGAGAAAATTGAGCATATTACAGATATAGAAGGCTGTGGATGAATCGTATTATTTTCCGAAAGTATTGCAATGCGCTTTTGTTTTTATTTTCGTTTACACACAGTTGAAAAAATGGCGGGTGAACAAAGTCAAAAGAGAAGCCATGGGACAAGTTTCTCATTAATCGAGAAAGAATTGTTAGTTCAATTAGTAATTAAATATAAGGATATTGTGGATAACAGGACGGATGTGGTAAATCTGAAAGAGAAAGATGTGACGCGGGGAAAAGTTGGAAATGAGTTTAATTCGAATGCAAATGTCACAGCCAGAAGTACGAAGCAACTTCGCCAACATTATGTAAATTTAAAACGAGATGCGAAGGACAAGTGACGAGAGCTTTGAACGTTACAAGACGGGAGGTGGACAGTGTATTATCCACATAATTCAGTGAATTATAAAATCACAAAGTTATTAATACTTGAAGCAAAGGCGAGATCGGCATATTCCTTTCGATGCATGTTCTAACACAGTATTATGTAAATTTAAAACGAGGAGCAAAGAAGGACAAGTGACTTGAACGTTTCAAGACGGGAGGTGGACAGTGTATTATCCACATAATTCAGTGAATTATAAAATCACAAAGTTATTAATACTTGAAGCAAAGGCGAGATCGGCATATTCCTTTCGATGCATGTTCTAACACAGTATTATGTAAATTTAAAACGAGGAGCAAAGAAGGACAAGTGACTTGAACGTTTCAAGACGGGAGGTGGACAGTGTATTATCCACATAATTCAGTGAATTATAAAATCACAAAGTTATTAATACTTGAAGCAAAGGCGAGAATGGCATTTTCTAACCTCTCTTGTACTTCATAACATGTTTCGACAGTCTATACCTCCGTCTGATAGCTCCTCAAAATAATTTCTCTTCATAAGCCTTTCTGTATTAGAAGGCCATTTAGACGGTCTAAACAGCAAATCAACATCAAAAGCTGCATTCACGACCGCCATCATAACAATAGAAATATGGTTTGTTAGTTTAACAAGAGGTTTAACAAGAGTGTTGAACACTTGTTGGTGAAATGCAATTGTTTTATTTGTTGGCGAAATCGGTCATAAATGTTTATATTCTGTAACTTACAACGGGCTAAAATGTTTATTTCTGCATATCTTATACATTCGTCTGTAATCAGTAATGTCTACTTCAAAATGGTTACACAGTCATTAATTTGAGAAACACAAACAGATGAAACGACACAACAAATATTTGCGCAACCTGTTTTATCTCATGTCTGAAGTTCTGATTTGTTTCTGCTGATTTTGGTAATAGCAGAGAATTAACTTTTTTTAACAATGCTGTCAACTGCCAGGATCATACAGGTGAGCCGGAATTACGACTCGTAGGAACTTCTACATGCTAGTTAATCCACTAACATCGGTCTGGGCCGAGTTTCACCTTGGGATCAGACCAGCGTCTGACAAACTGAGCCACACAGTACTTTTAACATTTAAAAATGGTTAATGCCTGTTTCAACTATTTTCAGAACCAGAATGGTGAACTCCCACTGACGAAACAGCCTTCAGCGAAGAAACTTGCTCCTAGTGGTTCTTCAGGAATCAGAGATCAACGATCTCCACAGGGCCACAAACCACAGCAGGAAGAAAGTGAGACTGAGGAATCAGAATACGAGTATGAGACTGAAACTTCAGAGGAGGAAGATGAGGAAGAAGATCAGGAAGCACTACAAGAACGCAGAAATGCCAGAGAAATTAAACTGCTCACCACCAAATTGGCATCGTTTAAGGACAAAGAAAACAACGCACGAAAGGAAAGGAAATCCCTTCGTGAACAGATTAAGAAAGAGCAAAAGGTAATACAATTTTTGTTTTTAAACAAAATTATTTTCCTATTTTAAGATGACACATTCTCAAAGAATTTTCGCAACTGTTCCATTGCTTCTACGACATATAACAAACCTTCGAGGGCTCTTCAATAAAGACTGCCACTAAATTAAAAATTTGGACATTTGTAGCCTTCAGCATATTCCCCGCCCACATAAATACACACCCTTTAACTCTGTAGTCATTTTTGGGTGAGGCGCAGAAAACTATTATTTGAGAGCTTTTTCAGGATACCTCTGAAGCTTTTTGAATTTCATTGTAGAGCCTACATACTTCCCACTCGTTTTTTGGCCCTTGAGTCTTAATAATCTAACTCCGAGCTATAAGGTGGGTGTACTATTGTTGACGTAACTATATTTGCTAGGACTCCAGAAATCTGACACTGTCATAATATAGTTTCTACTGGTTAGTAAAATTTTTCATTTCCTCTCCCTAAGGGATTATTCCGTAATTGTTGCAGAATATTCTGTATTACTCAGCCGTAACTGGTGAATGAGTTATAACAGCTATACTATTTATCTTTTTTTATTAACGTCCTCCAACGTTAAGTCATGTCGGACGATGAATGAAATGTTCAAATAAGTACAGGGTACATAGAGTTTAGAGTTACCAGACATTCATCTTTCAGAATAAGGGAAAACCTCCAACATTAAGTCATGTCGGACGATGAATGAAATGATGTTCAAATAAGTACAGGGTACATAGAGCTTAGAGTTACCAGACATTCATCTTTCAGGATAAGAGAAAACCTCCAACGTTAAGTCATACCGGACGATGAATGAAATGATGTTCAAATAAGTACAGGGTACATAGAGCTTAGAGTTACCAGACATTCATCTTTCAGGATAAGAGAAAACCTCCAACGTTAAGTCATATCGGACGATGAATGAAATGTACAAATGAGTACAGGGTACATAGAGCTTAGAGTTACCAGACATTCATCTTTCAGGATAAGGGAAAACCTCCAACGTTAAGTCATATCGGACGATGAATGAAATGTGCAAATGAGTACAGGGTACATAGAGCTTAGAGTTACCAGACATTCATCTTTCAGGATAAGGGAAAACCTCCTACGTTAAGTCATATCGGACGATGAATGAAATGTTCAAATGAGTACAGGGTACATAGAGCTTAGAGTTACCAGACATTCATCTTTCAGGATAAGGGAAAACCTCCAACGTTAAGTCATATCGGACGGTGAATGAAATGTTCAAATGAGTACAGGGTACATAGAGCTTAGAGTTACCAGACATTCATTTTTCAGGATAAGGGAAAAACCCGAGAAAACCAGGTATCCAGATAACTCACCGTGACCGAGAATCGAACTCGGGACCTCTTGAACGTGAGGCGAACACGCTACCACTACGCTGCACTATTAACTTGCGACAAATAATATGTAGCCTTACTTGTATTACTACTGAAACATTTGCGTTTCAGAAAAGGCCCACAACACAGGAAAGAAAGTCTCCGGGGAATGAGACGCCGGGTGTTGGAAAAGGTTCCTACACCCTCCCTCGGTAGTTTGACACCCCATGTCAGTTCAGGTACAGACCATTCAAAAACATTCTGACGTGTTCTATTTTTGTGTATAAATCTTCTCGGTTTTAGTGTACTGAGTGAATAGGGCGCATGTTTTTCTAACGGTTCTACTCCTTGTGTAGCATGCGTTCCCTGTCACACACATCGCTGTCCTTATCCCACTGTGTAAGGCTGGCACATCCCTCACAGGGACTTACTCTGCGTTGGTGGACAGTAGATATCATCTTAGAGAACCTTCGTTTGGACGCGTGGCCGACAGGGGGAACTTGCCGACGGAGTCATCGGATAGTAATAGCCCTCTAAATACAAGTGCATAGATTTCTCATGCAAACCTTAAACATAGAAAATGTTCAAAATAATTCTTTGTTCCGCCACACATCTCAAACCGTTTAAGAAAATATGCACTAACGTTATCAATTTTTCATGGCAAGGTAAGCAAAGCCAGGATGTGTCCATAAAGACATTAAAACGCAGGCAATAGTGCGATTGTTAACATTATGTAACACCCAATTACGCAAACCAACTCTACGCACATTAACATGCTGTTGCAATTTCTGAACTACAGCTGTCATAAAATATATTTTAAGTTTTGATGCCCTTCTATGGTTTGTAAAATTCTTGATTCCTGCGCAAGCTTTCTTAAAGATGTCTTTAGGCTTCGTTTAAATTTTCTCCGAAGTCACCGAGTTTGTCGACTGTAATAATACGGCGATTTATTTTCGGGTTTTCCTAAGAATACAATTCCTCTGCCCAAGTATATTCTTATGAGTATGAACTATTTCTCTGTAAAGCATACGATTATAAAAGACTATCTCGTCTCTCTACAAAAGTTGTCACGTAGTAACCATATATATGGAACTTTTAGGATTACAACAGCACTAATACACTACAACACTAAGAGACTTCATATCAATGAATTACTCGACACACGTAGATAAGGAAAGTGCAGGGGGAGCAGAAGCGTTAAGAACAGCGCATTGCAGTGCAAGCAATTCCCCATAGTACAGCCATGTGTCTAACCAGGACTTATATTTAAGTGTTTACATAATTTTTTAACCTATAACATTTGTTACAGGTTTTGAAAGAAGAGAAAAAGAAGTACAGAGCACTGCAGAAAGAAGTGGACAAAATGGCTAAGTTAATGAAGGACGACGAAGAGGAGGAGGAAGAAGAGGAGGAGGAAGAGGAAGAAGAAACTGAGGAATCTGAGTCTGAAAGTGAGAGTGAAGAGTCAGAAGAGGAAGAAAGTGATGGTGACCTCCCTCCTGATGCGCCTATTGACAAGAGAAAGCAGAACTTGTCAGAAAGGGCGAAGCGACATGAAAACTGCTTGGCTGCTCTAAGGAAAGGCAACTATCTGCTGAAGGCGACACTAGATCGACTCAAGGACGAGCTGTTCAAGCAGAAAGAAATGGCTGTGAGCATGCAGGAAGATCTAAACTCTGTACTAGCTGAGCTAGGTTGAACAATAGTAACTTGTGAAATTAACTGCAAATGACTTTCAAGTTATTAACACATACTTAATATTCCAGGAAACACCTTTATCACTGCTTCAGCTCGCATCAAGTAGCAGGTCTAAATTTTGAGTTGTTAAAACGCTATGTAGAACAAAAAGTGGATGTGTATGAACTATTTTATTCCAAGGTGTGTATATTGTTCTTTCAGAAGTTGATCACGTAATATAATGCTCTGGATGGATTGGTGAGGCATGAAAACATTTTATATTTCCAGAACAATAATGCCTTTTCATTTTTAAAAGCTGTGTGCAAAGAGTATTTGTACTTAGTCAATACGTAATAATGAGATGTCTGCTTTTATACGCAAAGAATTAAGAATTCATATAAACTATTTGCTCACTAGAACACTAACCATTCTATTTCTTGTACTTAAAAAGGTTTCAATAAAGTATACTTTCCATTCCTTGTTATTGATTTGATTCATTCTGTGTAATGAGTTGTGGTGACATCGACAGAACATGGGGTGCCTACTTGTACAGAACTTCTGAGATCAGCTAAGCTGCTCAGCAAAACACCAAGCTGGCTGTGGTGGTACGACTATCACCAACTCAATCTGGCACACCAACACTCCCTCCCCCACCTGATATTTACTACAGAAAAGGAGAGACTGCAATAGTCCTGACAATTATAGGGATATATGTATACTGAGTTCAACATATAAGTTATATGCAGGAATACTGACCAATAGATTTGAAGTAGATAACAAAGTAGATTCAGAATTGGTAAATTGTATGCTGACAATATACTTACATAAGGCTTTGGATAGAGAAAAGAGAGTACAACCTACTTAAATTCATGGCAATTATCAATTTGGAGATATAACTGAGAGGGAGAAATTGTGGGAACTAATATAACTTATATAACCTTACCCATTTAATAAACTGTATAAAAACTGAGTGTAGTGGCACTTGCTTTAAACTCAGCTCTGCCAATTATTCAGATGGAAATATACTAATAAATTAAGGTGTAAGACAAGGGTGCACACCTGTCTAACTTTTATTTGGACATTATCTTACACAGATGGAAAGCGGAAGCACCATCTGGTATTTGTATTGGAATAACTCAAATTAACATTTCAGCATATGTAGACAGCCTCGTAATTGTACAAGATTCAGCGGCAAAGTGTCAAAAATCAGTTTACTTATTGTATCAAATTGTAAATGCATGCTACTTTAAAATCACTATTTCTAAAACTAAAATCATGGCAGTCCAGAGTAAATATCCAGCAAGAGCAAAAATTATATTACAACATAAAGCTTTGGAACAAGTTCAGAGTTTAAATTATTTAGACTGCAACATTACTTATCATACTGATCAAGATATTACAAATAAATTGAACAAATATCAAATGATAAATGTAATAATTAAAAAATAACTCAAATAGACACTAAGATAAACTTCTATGAAGTACTGGCAGCAAGTTCTGGACGTTGAAGATTATAGTCATATTCGGGCTTCAGATCATTGTTACGATAAAATAACAAATAAATTATAAATAGATTAAATATAAAAATAGACAAATACAGGTATAAATGTAAAGAAAATCTGAATAGAATGGATGATAGGGGAATACCAAAAATTATCCTTTAATATAAACCAAGAGAATGACCAAGGCAAAGTAGTAGTAGCAGTAGTAGGGTTTAGGGGTGTACAACAGCTTAGGTCATTAGTGGCCTGGCTTGAACTGCGAAATGACTACAGCAGAGAGTTAACCGCTAGAAACATTAAAACATTAAAACACTAAAAGCACCAAAACAGTTAAAATAGGAGCGCCGAGATATACGTAAAATGAAGTACAATGAGGGAGTGATAAAATCATATGTGACGTTTCATTCCGCTGCATTGTAAAAGGGCGAAGAGGCCCTCCACAGCAGCAATGTCATCCCTGAGCATTGCGTTGTGTTTGGGGGCCAAACATAAGGGCAAGTGCAATGTTGAGTAAAAACAGCACTCCACTAAAAGATGCTGCACCGTCAAAGGCTCACCACAGTGAGAACAAGGTGCTGGTTTCTTGCGTAATAAATATTGATGGCTAAAATGGCAATGCCCGATGCGAAGTCTAGCTAAAATAATCTCTTCCCTCCAAGAAGAACGACCAAGGCAGAGATGGGATGAGGCTGCAACAGCCACTTGGTCTGAACCTTGAAAGTTACAGGAAAGTTTAGCCCTTTATCATTTCACATTTTTCTGACTGAAATACAGAAACAATGAGCAATATAAATTATCAATATCCTTTTAAAATAAAATATTAAGTTACTTAATGGCCTAACTTTGTTGAACAAGTATTTTTTATGTTTATTTAAAGGTAGAAGTTCCAATCATCAATTATTCCATGAAAATAAGAGGCCTAAAAAATAAAGTAGATAAATTAGGCATTTCCGCTTGAAGCTCTAATAGATACAGCTATCCTCTTTTTATTTGTTCCATTTATACCCCACCTTTAACTTCAATGGTCATATCGGTGGCTGTTCTCCTTTGGAACATATCGAAGATGTTAACTCGTATTCGTTGGGTTTTAATCATTAGATCACGTACACATTTTAACCCGCCTTTAACTGCAATGGTTATATCGGTGGCTGTTCTCCTTTGGAACATATAGAAGTTGTTAACTCGTAGTTGTTGGGTATTTTTTAATCATTAGACCATGCACACATTTGCACTCTCATTCATACTTCCAGACTCTACGGAAAATGGGGAATTATTCTTGGTCGGAGAAAAATCCCTACCCCCCATTGAACCCCTAGCATGACAGGAAGGTGCTCTACCGACTGAGTTAAGGGGCCAGCCATTCAGCTGTGATTTGTTTAACTGAGCACCAAACAGACGTAAATCTAGATGACTTTAGTCTCTGTGCATATTTCTGCCCTAGTATGCATGAGGTTGCATGCAGGTAACTTTATAAAAAAAACACTTGAAGTGCAATATCAGGGATGTCACATACTGTAAAAAGCAAGATCTAGAACACTGTGCCATTCAACTAGAGATTAATAACAAGGTTTTTACTATATTAACTATACACAAATCACCAATAGGTAATCTAAATAATTTAGAAAAGCTAATTAAAGCACTCTATAGAAGTAAGTGGCAACTTTAATGTAAATAAGAACAATGATGTAAGCAAGGACAAATTAAAATCCTTGTTAAACTCCTTTAACCCTGCATACATAGTAAATTTCCCAACAAGGCTTCATAACAATTATAGACAACATATTCTTAGATAAAACAAAAATACAACGTATATAAAAGTCCTACTCATCAGAAATAATCTCTTAGATCAAGATACACAATTGCTAAAACTGTATGTTAATTATTAACATTAAAGTATACAATTAAAAACAACCTTTACTAACATCTGAGTAATAAACAGTGAACATTTACTAGATTTGAAAACTAAAAGGTGTGTGGAAATTAAATGTATGTGTATTATAATAATCACGAAGTGAAAAATGTAATGTTTTCTTATACACTTTCATAGAATTATTTGAAGGAAATCGCCTTCATGGCATACAAACTAACAAAGAATGGATAATCCAATGGAGGCCATGTCACGGCTGAGTGGTTAGACCACTTGACTCTCACCAAGGCAGTACGGGTTCAATCTCAGGATTTGTGGTGGACAACATGGCGCTGAGACGGGTTTCCTCCGGGTCCTACAGTTTTCCCCATCAGCATTCCACCGATTGCTCCATCATCTTTCCTGTCATTCATCCAGCCCTCACACAAACATATATATCATCCACTTCCTTCAACTTTACACCACCTATCCTGATTCTCTATCGGATCCACAGCTTTGGTTCCTCAGGTCCGCCCTTAAAAGCAATAGAGGAACAAGAATCCCCTCACACCACGGTAGTGGTACATCTAGGGAACTTAAAAAAGAAGCAGCAGAAGAAGATAACCAATGCAAAAAGTAAGTGATGTAATATTAAATGGAAAAACAACTTAGGCTTTCACGGCCAGCGTCAATCCAGTAATATGTAGAAGATTCTGGGCTTAATGGTTGTGGTCTAGTAGGAAAAACTGAAGTTTTTGTCATTTTGCTCGCACGTGTGTCGAGCATTCTTCAGAGGACTCATGGCAAACTAGAGTCAAACTACAGTGATGGCCTACTAGACCACGGCCAGTAAGCCCAGAATCTTCTAGATATTACTGGATTAGATGGATACTTATATTTTTGAAATAGTACAATTATAAACTCAAAAGTTCTAGAATTTAGAGTGGAATTTATATAAATAAGTTACTATTTACAATACATATTTTACTTCACCTAGATGTATAAATTGCCAGGTGTACACTTACTTGACACCCAGACCTTCTAGCATTGCTGAGTAGCATAACATCTACTCCGTCATCTAATCTAATTTCCTATCTGTCTCCACTTGTCACAGCACTTTTTCTTTCCAATAATTACTTTTCTTTAGTTTTTCAAAACATGTTCCCCATATTTCTACTTTCATTTTTCCCTGTAACCGTTCTTACAGCTATCATCTCACTTTGCACCTCTTCCCATTTCTACTCCCACACTTTGTCTCTGTACTGCTAGTTCTCTGCACTCATCAGAATATCAACCGTACTTTTTCTTTCTCCACATAATTCACATATCAAAAATACTATGAAGATTACTGTGGAATACTTCGTAGTCCTAAAGCAAGCAAAGAAAGGGAATTTTTCACAAATCACCAAAAACTCAAAAACTACATATATGGAATCTTTTCTGAAACAGGTATAACAAAAAGCCCATAGCATGCATCTTTGTTCCATCTTCCAAGGACTGGACTGGATTATGCTACAGAGGGTATTCAGTATGGAGTTCCAGTCTTTGTCTAATATACTTATGCCCCCAGTGGGGCATCTCCAAAGGATAAGGCGAGAGCAGATAAGGGGGGTCAACCGAAGGAGTCACGACAATGCAGATGGCAGGTTCCCTACACTTTACCAGTTGGAAGCTTCCCGGAAGGCTAGTACAACTGGCATCCTACTTACCACCCTACAGGCCGGCCCTGAGACCAGAGACTGTCCTACCAGAGCAGGAAGTGTTTACAGAAGAATACTGTCACAAGTGACTGTTTAATTTAAATAATACGTTAGTTATGTGTGACGTCATGTCACGTGACCTCTCCCTCCCTCTTCTTAATAGTAAGTTTGTGCAAGCTAGTTTCTCGCTCTCTATGTTAGCAACTGTCATCCAGAACAGATGTGTGTATCCGCAGCATGTGAGGGCAGGTAACCGGCCGGTGCAGCCAACTATGTATCTTTCTTTATACCTATAGTAAACCTTTTCTTGTCTAGAATTGTAGTTTTTGGTATGTTATCTAATTACACCTGATAGAAAGCTCCAACCTCCTCGCAAAGCATGTGAATCCTACCTAATGAGTTATCCCCCCGTGTACAATCTGGCCATGTGCTAATTATCCATTACCATCTTTGGGTAGATCGTTACAGTATCATTCTGCCATACAACACAGACACCCATTGACATTTTTACCCTGAAAGGGACTACCAGATGAGAGATGATATGAAATGATAATGGAGATGTAATAGAGGGACAGGAAATTCAGGGGATGTAATTAACCTACCCAGCATTCGTCTGGTGACCTGGGAAAAAAACCCAAAAAACCATGGGTCAGGTAGGTCGGCCACGGGAATCAAACCTGGGCCTCCCGAATGTGGGCCACAGACAAAACCAGCTGAGCCATCCTGTTCTGTCCATCTTCAAAGCATATGACATGAAGGTTTTTTTTTTAAAAAAAATTCCCCCTATCCAAAACTACCCTTTACCTGATAGTTATTTTAAAAGTTTTGATACTTTTATTATTATGGAGTCCTCTTTATTCAGATCACTTTGGTATAATCCTACTACACAAAAAAGTACACCTTGTTTACAGTGCAGAATTTGTGAAACTTTTTGTGCAGATAATCGTTTCAGTAACATTGCTTTTTATTTCAATTCTCCAATACATCACTTAAGCCTGCTACATCCTCCTATTCCCATTGTCACATACAGCTGATAAGTAGACAGAATGATATGTGTACATCAATTACTGTCCAGCAATGCAAAGAAAGTCCCTGAAAGGAATGTGTCAGCCAGTGTCACCCTTACACAGTGGGATAAGGACAGCAGAAGTGTGTTACAGAGAACGCATGCTACACAAGGAGTAGAACCGTTACAAAAACATGAGCCCTGTTCACTCTGTACACTAAAACCGAGAAGATTCATTCACAAAAGTAGAAGCTATCAAAATATTTTTGAATGGTCTGTAACTGAATTGGCATAGGGTGTCATAAATATATCCAGGGAGGATGTGGGAACCTTCAACTCCCCCTTTATCTCATGCACCGGAGACTTTCTCTCCTGTGGTATACTGTAAACTATTCAAACATACATAAGATAGAAGTATATGACGAGTACAATCAATGTTTCATTATTTAGTATAAAATTTTTTGGAATGGTCTTATATTGGATAGTGAATAACAACTGTTTTCAAATTCATCCGCTTATATTGTTTTATTGGGCAACAAAAAATGCCTCTACACATAAATACAAAGTTTTGAAGAAAAACTAACAGATATATAGACTTCGCAATTACAGCATGATTAGATGTATATGTTTGTGATGAATCCTATTATGTTAAAAGGAGTTATTGCAAAACCTCTAGTCAAAATAACCAAACAGATCAGTAACTAATGCAAATGGTCAAAAATAAAAGTGAAACTATTGAAAAGAAATTGATAAACTTCCAAGTTTGTGTCCCATCTTAAAATGGGAGGAACTAGAACATGAATAGTACTACAAAACTTTAGAAGTTGTTTTGGAGTTGATGTGAGCACTTTTGGGTCTTGCAGTCACTCACTGACTACTTCTTCAATGCTTTGTTTCTAAAGTGTAGTCCAGGTTGAAGGCCCTAAATGAACATTGTAGCTGTAAGATCTATAAAGCTAAACCTCAATGGCAGATGCTCTGAAAGTAATCACATCAACCATAAAAGCAGCTCCGGAAAATTGTATTCACCTTCTAGTATTGTTATTCAATTTTAAACTGTGCCCTACACCCAGAAGTTTTGCCAAAATGAACTTTAATGTTGTCATTTTATATGAGTTGATTTCAACTGTTTCTTCAGGAACCATCTTTTAAGATTGGCAGTTAAATAACCCTTACTCAACTCCACAAATGTCTGGAGAACTACACCTGAAGTTCGTCAATGAGTCTTCCATGCTTAGCTGGGAGAACAGCATACTGATTACCAACCAATGAAATGGTTGATACTTTAACAAAGAAAGGATCTACAATCAATTTAGTGACAAAACAAAATTTCTCCTATGAATCAACTGAAAGAAACATAACATCAAATTATAATCAACAAATATCACTTCGAAAGCAACAGTCAAAATGGAAGATGGACCATCAATAATTCCCAAATTACCAAGAAAATCTTCTGTTGCTGCATTCTGACTGATTACAGGAAAGATTGCTCGAATAAACATATTTTCAGAATTGGAATGATGACATCTCCAAACTGTTTACCATGCTCCAAAGAAGAAATGGACATGTAGCATTTAAAAAATTGTGGATCCCTTATGGCTTTTGAAACTTTAAGGCAAAATATTGAGAAGCAAGGAGAATCATTTTATTAACTCCTGAGCATTAGATACACACACCCCTTAATGATCTACTACACTTTTTGATACTAGCTCACATTTACTTGGAATTAGTGGGAGTAGACACATTAACAATAAAGTAATAATTGTCCTACAAAATGTTGTAAGCAAACTAGGAAAACATAATGAATATACTTTTCAAATCAAAGCCCTAAACTAAATTTATGTTTACAAAAAAAATTGATGTGCAGAGTATTCACAAGAGTTAGGCAATTTTCTGCTCTTAAGACAATATTATATGTATGACTCCGTTAATTTAATCTTAGACACCCATTATTTTTCAGTATACACTTCTTATGCATATTAAATGATATGCCACAGGAAAAGAACATTCTAGGCAATTTTACTTACTTGGTAAGTACAATGAAAAAATGTACTCACAGAAATTGGATAAACACAAAAAGTTAATTTTGTTTACATTATATATATTCAAAGAAACGACTATAAATTTTATGCATCGCCCTCCAATAGAAGTCTTATCGGACGATGAATGAAATGATATTCAAATGAGCCAAGCATCCACTGAGCTGAGTTACCCGAAGTTCAACTTTCAGGATAAGGAGAAACTCTGGGAATAATCTTATCCAGCTAACTGGAGCTGACAGAGATACGAACTTGGGATCTCTTGAATGTCAGGCAGCCACGCTACAACATTACAGAAGCGGGCAACGGCTAAGAATGCAAAATTGATAAAGCACAACGTTGAAATGTTTTACTTAAATACTTTTCTTTAAAAATGTTTTTCAAACAATACTTTCCATCACATAACTTCATTTTTTACTTCTTAAGGCAATTAACATAGTTTAAAATTCACATATCGAATGATTTTGTTGCGAAAGAATAAATTGATATATGCTTGGGAACTCACCTTCTTGGATGTCTTATTTCTGATCTCTGATTAAACTGAACGGATAACTACACGGATAATGTTAGTGGAACCCACTACTGTTTTACGAGAAACAGTCATTTGCACATTCACTGAAAAATATATAAAAATCTGCTTGAGTTTCTAATGGTTCTAACTTCATAGAGCAGTTCTGAATGCCTCTGGCTTTCAAACTTCACACATTTGTTTAAAACAGCTGTTTACCAGTAAAGCCAATATACATCAACAACTTTTACCGCTGACCGAACCACAGAGTATAAAAAAGTACAAAGAAGGGGGAGCAGGTGAAATTATTTAAACTATTACACTTTTATTGCAGAAGCAATTTATGGCTTATAGAAGAATACAGCAGACTTAAATTAGTATACTGTGTCGCGATCACCACGATGAGTAGTAAGCACATCTTTGTGGAGCCAAATATGTAAGGTAATCAACGTAAGCTCTGCCTGATCTATTGCAGTCTGGAACATAACCAATGCAAAGAAATATTAGAAGGGATTTTTTTTTAATGTAATTTACGTCCTCCAACGTTGTCATATCGAACGATGAATGAAACGAGTGAAATGATGTTCAAATGAGTCCGGATACATAGAGCGACATTCGTCTATCAAGGTAAGGGAAAACCCCGAAAAAAACCTTATCCAGGTAACTAACCCTAACTGAGGTTCGAACTCGGGACCTCTTGAACGTGAGGCAGACACGCTACCATCTACGCTACCGAGGCGGGCTAGAAGGGAAACACTGGAATATCAAAAATTGAAAATTCGAAAGTGCAAAAACTTACACAATAGAAATATTACAGATTATGTAAACAAGAGCAAACTAATACTAAATAACAAACAGAAGTGTCAAAATTAAAATGCAGGACTTGTAATTGAATTTAACTCATCCATTACATATGAAGACGAACATTCTTTAACTTTCATTAGAATTGCGTATGTAACATTTTCTTTAAAATGACTCAATAAATCAATGTTATCCAAAAGTTTGAGGATGATGATGATGATGATGATGATGATGATAATAATAATAATAATAATAATAATAATAATAATAATAATAATAATAATAATAATAATAATAATAATAATAGTAATAGTAACAATAAGAATGATAATGATACTGATAATGATGATAATAATAATAATGATGATAATAATAATAATGATAATAATAATAGTAATAAATAATAATAAATAATAATAAATAATAATAATAATAATAATAATAATAATAATAATAATAATAATAATAATAATAATAATAATAATAATAATAATAATAATAATAATAATAATAATAATAATAATAATAATAATAATAATAATAATAATAATAATAATAATAATAATAATAATACTTTATTATCACCTTATGTTTTACAAGCATTGCTGAAAACAGGCAAGTCGTCAATTATATACAATTAAAGTTGCTGGATATTTTTATATATATTAGAAGAAACTAAAACTTAGGTGATGTTATTCTAAATGTATAATGTCTTGTACACCTAATACAATGTCTAGGTATTAATCATAAGTATTGTAAAATAAGAAACTAGCATTCAAACAATAAATTCTGAAGTTGTAGTCTTAGTTTAGAAATTCATCAAGTGAATAAAAAACATTATTAATTAAATATGATTTCAAGAAAAATTTGAATTTTGTTAAGTTACTAGACACTTTAACTTCTGCTGGGAGTTTGTTATATAGCTTGGCTCCCATGTAACTAGGCAACTTGTCACACAGGTAGAGTCTATACATCATAGTAGCAAAATTATTCTTGTTTCTTGTGTTGTGGTTATGAATATCCGAATTTGTTTGCAATGGGATGTATTTTATCATATATAAAATTGTTTTGTAGATGTACAGGCTTGTCAGGGTCATTACTTTTTGCTGACGAAAGGCTTCCCTACATGATTCTTTAGTTTTTAAATTAGATATATATCTAATTGCTCTTTTCCGTAAAGTAAAAATTTTGTTTAAATTTAATTTCGAAGTATTGCCCCAGATCTCCAGACCATATGAGATGTGTGATTAATTACCTTCCTGCGAGTTCTCCTCCTTAGATTTTTTCCTATACAATGTACAACACCGTTTAAAAGAGTATCACATGAAAAGTATGCTTTGAAAACCCTCATCTTCACTTGATAAATTATTACGTCTGTATAACCTTACTTATATTCTTCAAAATACACCACAGTAATCCTATCCAAGTACACTTCTGGTGACATGAATGGACTCAAAATTGAGAACGATTCAATTTAATGGGAAGGGCTACTGATCCAATACCCGAAACCAGTACTTACCGACTCAATGTTGACGTAATTCTTGTCTTAACATTCGCTACTCCAATTTCTTTTAACTATTAAACAACTCAAATCCAACGTTCAAACTTCCACTCTGGGGAGGATACAGGATGAATATGAAGAAAAATGTCCCAGCAGAGAATCCAAAAACGAGAATTCTGAGGCAAGAAGCCAGAGTATTCACTGTTTGACCGCATCGTTATATAGCAATTTTTAAATCCTGTGCATTGCTTTTTTCTGCATTTATATTCCAATGCTTGGTCCAGAGTTTTTGTTAAACTTGTGATTTAATAAATCCATCATTTCGGATCAATGTCTTTTGAATGTAAAACAATATCATAGGCATACTAAGCAATAGAGTCAACATGAAAAATTCAATGCCATGGCCAGGATTTGAACCACGGATCTCCTGGATTCTGTCCAGTCGTTCTAACCCATTGAGCCACCATGGTCAACGTGCCATCCTGACATTAATGAAAAAATAGTTTCAATGGGTTAGAGCAACTGGATGGAAACCAGGAGATCCGTGGTTCAAATCCCGGCCATGGCATTGAATTTTTCATGTTGACTCTATCAAAGATCTTAGCCTATATACAGCTAGTGTGAAGAAATGATTAATTTCCATCAATTAACTAAAATACTAAGCAATGTTTATGTTTTTATTGCCATATGAAGATACATAGTGTCGCCCTGACGGTAGGCTCGCGAAGCCGAAGCCGAAGCCGGTGGAGATTCGGAAAACTTCGGAAACAATCGTTACCGGAAGCGAGACAGTTGAGAGTAGTTGTTAGGTAAAATAAAACAGTTTTGAGGTTCTAGCAATTTTGTAATATTGAACAGTGTATTTCGAGGAGAATAAAGTGTAGTTTTTGTGTTTCGTAACCTCGTTTTATTATTTCACGAACCCACAAAGTCACAACTGGTGTCAGAAGTGGGATAACATCACCACCGAACATTTGGCCATGGAATCGGCATTGGAAATGCTTTTGCAGAAGATGAACGAATTAACAGCGAAGTCGGAAGCGGCAAATAACAACTTGGCCGCGAAGATGAACGAGTTAACAACAAAAACAGAAGCGGCAAATAACAACCTGGCCGCAGAGTTGAAAGAAATAAAGACCGAATTGACCACAGAAATGAAGGCAGCGAACGACAGTCTGGCCACGGAAATGAAGCAGGCGAACGAGGTCCTCGCCGCCAAATTTGAGGAACAGTTGGCCGGCGTGAGGGATGACGTGACGGGGCTGGGCAAGCGGATGGGCCAAGTGGACGAGCGCGTCGAGGACCTGGCGAACCGCTTCAATGACCTAGAGGAAAAGGCCGACAATAACGCCAAGTCCCTGAACGCCATAGTTGAAGACGTCGAAGACCTCGCGAACCGCGTAAACAACCTGCAGGGAAAGGCCGACAGCAGCGTCAAGTCCCTGAACGCCATGGTGGAGGACGTCGTCGGCAGGAGACTGAAGGATTTGAAGGCTGACGCACCGGGACGCGACACAACATCGGCGCGCGTCAAACCTCCGAATTATGACGGCGCGTCAACATTCGAGGTCTTCCGCCGACAGTTCGACAGAGTGGCCAGGCACAACAGATGGTCACCAGAGGAGGAGGCCACACAGTTAATAGCCAGCCTCCAGGGACGGGCCGCGGAAATCCTAAACGCGGTGCAGACGACGGCGGCGCCCAAGGACATCTGGGAGGCCCTGGAGAATCGCTTCGGGAACCACCGCTTAGCCGCAGCATACCGCAGCCAGCTAAAGGTAAGGTCGCAGCAGCCGGGGGAGACGCTGCAGAAGTTCGCCATAGCGATCGAGCAGCTGGCTAGCAAGGCCTTGGTTGACCTGCCCCTGGAGTTCGTATCCCGGGAAGCCGCCTACAATTTTGTCGACGGGGTACGGGACACGGAGATTCGTCAGCGCCTAATGCTCGGCGAATATAAAACCATCCACGAGGCGCTGACAGAGACATTAAGGATGGAGGCGGCCAAAGCAGCATCTATCCCGACGTCGAGAACGAGGAGTGTCCGCTACGCCGGAGACCTAAGACCAGCTGAGGGACGCCGGCGAACACCTAGTGGCCTGTGTTGGGGGTGTGGACAGCCCGGACACCTGCGGAGAGACTGCCCACACCAGGAAGAGCGGCCGGAAAACGAATAAGGGCCGTCGTGGAGAGGGGCACGTCGGCGCCATCACCACCATCCCCTCGAGGGACGCTGCGCGCCGTCAGCCGGCGTATGGATGACAGCCTCAGCGCGGACGGTTGGGTAAGAGGAAAGCCGTGCCGCGTGCTGGTAGACACCGGAGCGGCCGTGACCATCATCAGACCTGACGTGGCGAAGGGTTTGCCGACGAGGAAACCGAGCCGACCATACCAGCTTGTGACGGCATCGGGCGACACCATGCCTGTGCAGAAGGAGGCCCTGATGGAGCTGAACTTGGGACGGAGTGCCGTGCGTCTGTGGGTGTTCGTCGCGAAGGTGGCTGAGGAGGTGATTCTGGGACTGGATGCCCTCAGGAGACACGAGGCGACGGTCGACGTCGGCAGGAAGGTCCTGAGGCTCAACGGAGAAGAGGTTATACTCCATCAACCAGAAGAGCACCTTGGAATTGGCAGGGTCGTCTTGAGCGAAGGCGTGGTTGTCCCCGCGAGGAGCGAAGTGATAGTGACGGTGCGACCGGAAGGCCAGACAGCAGGTTGGGTCCAGAGGCAGCAGGAGTACGACTTCACCTCGGAACATCGCAGAGGGAAGAGCCAAGGTAACGCGGACGCTATGTCCCGAAGACCCTGTCCAAAAGAGTGCGGCCAATGCACAAGAGTGGAGGAGAAGGAGCGTGCCACAGCAGTTCGAGTAGTCACGGCAGTGCCTGCGGATGGCTGGGATAGCGCAGGCCTGAGGAGGGAGCAGCTGGCGGATGCAGACTTGGGGCCACTCTTGAGGGATGTGGAGATCCTGGTGGACCACCTCCACGACATGCACGAGATGGCTCGCCAGAACATCCAGAAGGCGAGCGACCGCATGAAAACCCGATACGATAGGTGTCCAGAAAATCATCAATGCAGCAATTCACATACTGATATCGCCCTTCATTTGCCATTCGTTTGAAAATAGCATTACAAATGTAGGCACGGTGATGTATTGTCAGCATTATACCAGTAACTAACATCGGAAGTCTTGTTTCCATATTATTGGACAGGTTCATAGGATGTCCTTATGGTACAGTCTCTGTAAAGTCACTAGGAAGTTTTTTAGCACAAATCTAATTTCATGGTCAAATTAATACAGATAGTTGTCTTTGATCTATGGTAACCCGAACTATTATCCAATGGCAAGCAACATGGTATAATTTTCAGGATTTAGGAATATATGGCATTTTCCAATATGGATTTTATAATTGTAATCTTGATTTCGTTTGATGCTGTAAAAGGAAGATAAGAATTAAATTACAAAATTACAACCATTATTTAAACCTAAAGAAGTGCCATAAAAGCAGAGTCAATAAGTTGTTACCTCGGCACATTGCAGAACGTACCACTAACTGCAGAAAGTTATATTGCTACCTGGCCAGTGACAAGTGGATGTTTGTGGTCACATTAAATGAAGCATATATGACTACAACAAACACCACGTCATATATTACCACCCAAGGGAAGAAAATAAATTTTGAAAGATTGAATACGGAAGCTAAGAAAAGTTTTCCCTGTGGGATTATGAGGACAGTCTAAAAAGTTTCCAGCCTGATGGTGAAAAACAACAATTCATGTTTTCAAAGTAGTTTTATTTTTCAACATAATCTCCTCTAATATCAATACATTTTGTCCAGTGTTGTTCCAATGTCATTATCTACTCTCTGTAGTGCTCCTTTGGAAGTACAGTCAAGTATCCTTTACAGCTGTAATTGCTTCTTCATGGACAAAAAGCGCCTACCAGTGAGGAATTTCTTCAGTTTTGGAAACAGATGGAAGTCCGAGGGAGCCAAATCTGGGGAACAGGGTGGATGTACCAGCACTTCATAGTGCAGATCTCTCAATTTTAACATTGCCAAAACACTTTTGGGGACATGTGCATTGTCATGAAGGAAAATAATTTCTTTTCTTTTTTAACCCGGGTATGTTTCCAAGAATGCCTGCATTCAGTTTGGTTAGAAGTTGAGAGTAGTATTCTCCATTAATGGTTTTACCTTTTTCGAGATGGTCGAAAAATTCCTTTGGCATCCCAAACACTGATGCCATGATCTTTCCTGCCAATGGCACCATCCTTGCCTTCTTTGGAGTTTAAGAAACAGCTTCTGTCCACTGCCTCGACTACTGCTTGGATTTGGGTGTGTAGTGGTGAATCTATTATGAACATATTGGCACAAAACGTCACTCCTGTTCTTCTGAGAATGCAGCATGCACTTTTCAGAAAGTGTCATGCAAATGTGTTTGTTATCCACAGTGACAATATGCGGCATCCATCTTGTGCAAAGTGTTTTCATGTTTAATTCCTGATGCAAGATGTGACCAACACATTCCTCTGAAATTCCAAGAGCATTAGTAATTTCACACAACTTTGTACAATGATCTTCCAAAATCATGCCATGCACCTTTTCACTGATTTCTGGTGTGGTTACATTTTTTTGACATCCTTTTTATGGATTGTCTTGGACGCATTCATAGTAACGTTTAAAATAGGCTGCCCATTTCTTCACAGTGGAAACTGAAGGTGAAGAGTCATACACATTTACAATCCACAAATGAATTTCTACAGATGTTAAACCTTCTTTTATGAAAAAATTTGTCACAGCACGATATTCAAATTTCTCCATTTTAAGCAATGTGCACTTCCAATGCTTCAAACAACTGCCTACAGTCAGCTATTGCATGGAATGACTTGTAATTTTACATAGGATCTATTAACATGTGTACCAACGTAAGGAAAAAAAGTCATTCAAGTAGTGCCGCGATCTCTGGATGAGGCCAAGAACTTTTCAGACCACCTTCGTATGGTTATAGCGGGATACAGTTTCATTGGGAAGTTAACTATCCACCAAGTGGAAAAAACTGTCAAAGTCAACTTGGCATATAATGAGAGTAACATCTTAAACCCCATATTCTGCACAGAAATCCCTGCTCTATGGTTGCACCAAGATAAGGTATCAAGCCATATGTCTGTTCAACCTGCCAGTTTTTGAAGAAAAAGGAGAGAGAAAAAGGAATCCATCCTATCTGATTTAGCGACATCCCTGTCAAATCTCCCAATACCTCACCAATGCATTTTTGTGCTTTTGGGATACTGAAAAGTAGAAGACCACATACATTGAATGGGCTCTGGAAAGTCTGCCAGGAAGAGGACAAATTGGACATTTCACTCCCACCTCCTTCTATTATGTGATAGAAACAAATCAACATTTGCACACGATAATCAACTCACTGAGACTACTGTAGTTCACTCACTTCCATTGGTGTGATTAAGGAGCCACATTAAAGTTGTTACCATAGATCGCAGAAAACCTTCCAAACATTGCTAATGATGTGCTCTCATTCTATGGACAAAAAGAAAACTTCCAACATTGTAATCAGTAGTACCTTGGGTTGGGAAGAACTTCAGAAATATCACAATATTAAACTATATTCAGCCAATATATTATGTAGATAGTAGGTATATGTATATACATATATATCATATGAAAATAATACAATATATACAAATTACATCAGTTCAATGACAAACTAATCATTGCATTACGTACAATATTTTGAGGGTAGTTGTAAAACATAACTTATTATGCAATGCTCTTGGTGACAAAACAAATAATGTACATAATATGCTTATGAAACAATTTATAATACACTCTGCTCCATAATTACAAACACTTTGTGGAAAATATTTAATATTTTCTGATCTATAGACATTCTTCGACTAGCAAAACTTAAACATAATAGTAAAAAATTACAATCTGAACATCTATAATTGTATCACAAATATTTATAACCAGGCAACAATGTCCATTCAGATTCATCCATCAATATCAACAAAGATGAGACGCTGACATAATCAAAGGAAAATGGTTTCCAAATTACTTATCTATACACATTCATTTGAAGAGGCTGTATGTTGGCAAGGTACATTACCTGCTAACTTTGAAGCAGTTATAAAGGTTTTATTCTCTATATCTACATTTAATTACAATTTTGTATACAGTTATTAACATTTCAATTCAAAACAAAAAAGATAACATTAAAAATGATACGTATAATCTCAAAAACAATTTTAAACTACATGGAACTAGAGGTGCAGAGGAATGTCAACTGAATTTAGCCCCAACATCAGTTCCTATCTTTTGCTTTGTTTTTTTATAGTCACTGGATAAGCTAATTGCTAACAGATAAGGCATCATTTTTCATCACTAGTAAAGCTCTGCTGACAGTTTAAAATACAAATGCCCTAGTCTTTTACAGTCATCATCAATGACATTCCTTTACAATTGTCGCTGGACGAATAAATTATACTTTGTTAAGCTACCATTCACCGACATCATTGCTCCCGATAGAAATCTGATGCATTTATACAGCACATTTAATTACTTTTCCCAATATACTTTGTTGCTCTCCTAGAATGCAGGCTGGGAGGAGATAGGATCTTACAAGTATTGAAACAAATTGATTTAAAAAAATATGAATAAATAAATGAACAGTTCTAGTAACAACGCTTTTCAATCTTTTTCAGTCATAATATTTGACTATCAGATTACAGGAATGGATCTATCTAACGTACAACAACAACAACAACAATGGCAGCCAACACCGAGAATGCAGTAGACGCCTTACAACAACAGAGCTGAGGTGTGATCAGTCAGGTGCTGAGTAAAATTATTTATTTTATTTTATTAACATATGTTGTGACTTTTTATAAAATGGCACTAATATTTGTATGTAATAACAATGGAAAATAAACTAACTGTGGGTGTCTTTCTTTGGTGTTTGAAAAAATTAACTAAGTTTATAAAAAAGTTTATTGCACTTCTGAATAAAATATATCAAAGTGCACTATAATATATTTATACTTCCTCAATTATGTTGTAACAAACTGATGCTAAATTAATGTTATAAAAAGTCAACATAAGCTGAACTTTAGGCAGCATTTATCTAAAAAATACATTATTGATTGCATGTTAAGTAATTGACTGATATAGCTTCATAATCGCTGATTGATCTCGTCCTGAAGCAAACATATACAGCAAAATATAGCCTAGAGCTAAACAATATTGCATCAGAACCAAAAGTACTTTACAGAAAATTCAGACTTCTTGTTCATTCTAAAATGTAATCATCATATGTTTTATTTTATGCTTAATTTCTTCATTATTTCTTTCAGTTTTAAATAATTTAAGTCTGTTTCCTCATTGGTATCTATTTAAAACATCCGTTCATTGAAATATGGCAACAGTCGCCACCACTTAACTTTATAGATAACTTTTAATAAATCATTCCACAATGCTGACTATGCGCTAGACCTGTAAAATTATGTGAACTGATGCAGATGTGATAAATCAGCAATTTTTTTTTTCATAATATGAGACACAATGGCACAGAGACATAATTCTAAGAGTTTTTTATAATATCTGTGAAGTCAAGAATAATATATCATTTGTAATAATCCAATACCATACAGACAAGACTAGTAAATAATCAGCACTGTGAATTCTCAACGAAGTTACAATGCTGAAATACTGATGGAACTACATCCTCATTGGTAGAAATAATACTCTATTTTTTTTTTTTTTCCTCCATATCTCTCAAAGTAGAAATCACCCTTATTGTCAGCATTTTACAGGCAAAATAATTTTCTTATACTATTAAAAACATTAAATTGAATGTGCTTAGCAATACTTATACAAATTACCATTAAAACATAATGAATCTTTAAATATTTTAAAATATTATTTAAAACTAGCTAGTATACTTACCTATGCAATAAATGAAACTTTTCATTAAAGTGACTACAAACGTCTTATATGTAATCACTGTCAACAAAAAAAGTCATCAAAATAACAATAAAACTTAACAAAAGGATTGCACAGTTTGCAACATAACTACTTTATTACTGGGATGCCTTAATGCCCTTTCAGCAATCTTCAACAATAGGAACACATCATTTTGTTCTTCGTAATGTAGGATTGAGTCTTTTGTTCATACTGTTGCCAGATGCTGGTGTGTGAGCAGCTGTAGCCAGGATAACACCACCGTTGCAAAGATTGTCACATTTTCTGTCATTTCGTATCACCAAGCTCACATCACAGAGCATAGCTTTTTGAGGTCAGAGTCAAACTCGTCATCTAGATCACGAGTATCTGGAGTTTTACCAACTATGCTCGGCATGTAGTGCTCATGTGATAAGCCATCTCGCTCGTAGAACAACATATATGCTGAACTTGTGTCCATCTGGCTCTCACTTACCTCCTGCAATACAACAGCAAGTATGCAAATGTAATATTGATTGAATATAGATCAATGTGGCAAAACTAGAAGAGAAGGCATAGCATGAATAAGAGTAGGAATATTATACTTAAAAGGGTAATAATAATAATAATAATAATAATAATAATAATAATAATAATAATAATAATAATAATAATAATAATAATAATAATAATAATAATAATAATAATAATAATAATAATAATAATAATAATAATAATAATAATAATAATAATAATAATAATAATAATAATAATAATAAAAATAATAATAATAAAAATAAAAATAATAATAATAATAATAATAAAAATAAAAATAAAAATAAATAATAATAATAATAATAATAATAATAATAATAATAATAATAATAATAATAATAATAATAGTAATAATAATAATAATAATAATAATAATAATAATAATAATAATAATAATAATAATAATAATAATAATAATAATAATAATAATAATAATAATAATAATAATAATAATAATAATAATAATAATAATAATAATAATAATACTTTATTATCACCTTATGTTTTACAAGCATTGTTGAAAACAGGCAAGTCGTCAATTATATACAATTAAAGTTGCTGGATATTTTGATATATTAGAAGAAACTAAAACTTAGGTGATGTTATTCTAAATGTATAATGTCTTGTACACCTAATACAATGTCTAGGTTTTAGTCATAAGTATTGTAAAATAAGAAACTAGCACTCAAACAATAAATTCTGAAGTTGTAGTCTTAGTTTAGAAATTCATCAAGTAAATAAAAAACATTATTAATTAAATATGATTTCAAGAAAAATTTGAATTTTGTTAAGTTACTGACACTTTAACTTCTGCTGGGAGTTTGTTGTATAGCTTGGCTCCCATGTAACTAGGCAATTTGTCATACAGGTGGAGTCTATACATCATAGTTGCGAAATTATTCTTGTTTCTTGTGTTGTGGTTATGAATATCCAAATTTGTTTGCAATGGGATGTATTTTATCATATATAAAATTGTTTTGTAGATGTACAGGCTTGTCAGCGTCATTATTTTTTGCTGACGAAAGGCTTCCCTACATGATTCTTTAGTTTTTAAATTAGATATATATCTAATTGCTCTTTTCTGTAAAGTAAAAATTTTGTGTAAATTTAATTTCGAAGTATTGCCCCAGATCTCCAGACCATATGAGATGTGTGACTGAATGAGGGAGAAATTAATCATTCTAATAGTTGCTTCTGGGACATAGTTCTTTAGACACTTTAAAAGAAATATATTTTTACTTAGTTTTAATGCTAATTGGTCAACATGGGGTGTAAAAGATAATTTTTTGTCCAGTGTGACCCCAAGTAGTTGTACATTGTCAACACTATTTATCAAGTTGTTGTCAATATTTAATTGTATAGGCGCATTCAGTGTCTTCGAGCCAAATGTTATGAGTTCACATTTTGATGCATTTATACTTAAGTTTAATGTAGAAAAGTACTGCAATAGTTTTGTAGTTGTTATATATAGGGTTTCTTCTAGCATTTTGCTTGATGTATTGCTGGTGTCGTCTGCATATTGTATTAATTTTGTATTGTTATGTACATATTCAGCTATATCGTGTATATATAAAATAAATAAAAGAGGACCAAGGATTGATCCCTGTGGGACCCCATATGTCAGTTCCGTTGTAGTTGATATAACATCACCATTAATGGAATTCAAAACTACATATTGTTTCCTATTTGTCATATAGGATTCCATTAATTTGTATCCTAGACCTCTAATTCCCAAAAGCTGCAGTTTGTTCATTAGTATACTTTTATTAACACAGTCGAAAGCTTTAGTAAGATCTAATAAGATTGCTGTTGCATATCTACCTGCATTGATGTTTTTTTATAATTTCTTGAATGCATTCAATGACTGCACAGACTGTTGATCTATTTTTTACAAAACCATTTTGGTGTTCAGGTATAAGACTGAATTTATTTAGAAAGCCCATGAATCTTTTATAGATTAATTGTTCAAGGATTTTTAAGATGGCAGGTAAGATAGATATTGGGCAGTAATTATTTAGTTCTCTTTTGTCTCCTTTTTTAAAGATTGGTACTACCTTGGCGATTTTTAATTTGTCTGGGAAGATTCCAATTTCTAGACAAGAGTTTATTATATCAGCAAGGGGATTTACAATTTCCTGACTACATGTTTTCAGTAATGACATAGGAATACCATCTACACCAAGGCTGTTCTTTGCTTTTAAATGTTTTATTATACTACGGATTTCATTTGCGCAGGTTGGGTAGAGGTAAATACTTGACTGATTTTTCGATCTCGTTTTATCACTCACATTGTTTGGTTTTGAGTTATTGCAGTTGGTTTTATTGAGGTTATGTATATTTTTTCCAACTGAGGCAAAACGATCATTGAAAGCTGCAGCTGCCTTTCCCAGGTCATCTGTGATACCTTCTTTCGTCTTGATTACATAGACGCTAGCATCAGCAAAAGTTGATGGTTTTCAGAATTCATTTATTACCTGCCAGCTGGATTTACAAATGTTTGGTGAATTTAGGATTTTACGACTTATGCTTTCTCATAAATATTAAAAGCAGAAGCATTAACAGTGAAGTATTCTTCATATTTAAGTTTGAATTTATGAGTCACTATGTTTACACTCAGTCTTCACTTACTTGTTGTTGTATAATAGAAACGTTTTCAAGATCATTCGATCTCATCATCAGCTGTTTTGGTGACTAAATGAACCTCCCTCTTCTTCCACTACTACGGAGCTCCGATCACTCTGCCATCTGGTGTTAGGGGCACTGCATTAAATGAAGTATTAAAACTTAGTGCCCCTAACACCAGATGGCAGAGTGATCGGAGCTCCGTAGTAGTGGAAGAAGAGGGAGGTTCATTTAGTCACCAAAACAGCTGATGATGAGATCGAATGATCTTGAAAACGTTTCTATTATACAACAACAAGTAAGTGAAGACTGAGTGTAAACATAGTGACTCATAAATTCAAACTTAAATTATGCTTTCTCGTTTGGCATTTACAACCGTTTGCTCATAGATACGTTTTAAGCTTTTTAAACCAATTTTATTAGCTTCAGTATTGTAGTGGTTTACCTTAGAAATAGCTAATTTTAACTGAATTCGCATTTGTTTAATTTCTGGTGTAATCCATTGTATATTCGTTGCTTTATTTTGTATTTTATTTCTACTACTAATAAGAGGACAGTAAATATTTATATTGTCCTTTATAATTTTATAAAATATGTCTAGCTTTTTATTTGGATCAGACTCCATGTATATATCCCCCCAGTCAACAGCTATAAGGACTTTTTTTTAACAGAAATAGATTGGTTTCGGTAAAGGAATTATAACTTCTTTTTACAGTTTTGGATACAGTAGGAAATTTGTTTTCAAAAAGTTCTTGGAAACTGAGAAGTAATGGTTGAGAAGTAATGAGGTAGGGATATGTGAATTTTGTGGAGATGAAGAGAGCACTGTTCATTACCTGGTGAATGTAAGGAGTTAACAAATTACAGGAGAAAAATATGGTATAAGAAATGGGACAGTGTAAGTAAAGAGATATTGGCGGTACGCATGCTAACGGGGATGGGAGAAAAGAAAAATAGATGTATAGGAGATTTCTTATATAGGATAAGAGAAAAGTGGATTAGGATAAAAGAAGTGAAGGTCATAAAGAAATGACATCAAGCTGCTCAGGAAAACCAAAGGTTTATGGCCAGGGGACCTGAGTCAGCAAGTAAATCTTAGGGTCAGCAATTTCATGTATTTGTACAGGAAGTATAATACAGCATGGTCAATGTTAAATTTTATTGTACTGAAATTGTGATGGAAACTGTACAAATAAATAAATATCAAATATTGATTGAAAACACCAACTAGAGGAATTCATCTCAGCAACATTTACAAGAATTTCCATAAAGAAGATCATTTTTGTGTACTTTAAAATTAACTGTGTTAGTGTTATTGCTTTATTGCTATGTTACTTTACCACAATATTCTTTTCTCTTGATTATTGTTAATTATCTTAAATAACTTATCCATATATTGTATGCTATGTAATGTTAAATAATATCAGATGATGAATGAAATGATGCTCAATTGAGTACAGGGTACATAAAGCTTAGAGTTATCTGACATTCATCATTCAGGATATGGGGGAAAATCCCAGAAAAAACCTTACCCAGGTAACTCACCCTGACCGAGATTTGAACTTGAAACCTCTTAAACATGAGGCAGACATGCTACCAGTTATGTTACAGAGGTGGGTTTCTGTGTGCTTCATTACCATGTAAACAACTCATGATTAATCGCAAAAACTATTTGTAGTTGTTAATTATTAAATTTTAGATGAGTCGCATTTTTTACACATCTGCTTCACTTTCGTACCTATTTTGAAGACATGTTTCGCAAATCTTCGTTTGCATCTACGGCTCTTGTGCGACTGACGCTAGATCCAGCGGTGTGGGTAATTCTGCGACTCATCTAAAATTTAATAATTTTTCGCTTCACTGTGGTGTTCCAATACAGTTGAATCTCGATATTTGTAGTTGGTTTATTGATACTCATCACTTACTTTTTTACATTAATGAGAGACTAGTTTCAAAGGCAATTGCCTCCATTTTCAATCTCTGGCCAGTTGGAAAGAGTTTGAAAATGGAGGTGATTGCTTTTGAAACTAGCCTCTCATTAATATAAAAAATTAAGTGATGAGTATCAATAAACCAACTAAAAATAATTTTTGCAATTAATTTTGATGTTACTGTTACTAAATTCCTCCAAACAGATATAACTCATGATTAGTTTTCAATGACATTTCTGTACCAAGTATGCAAGAGACCCACCTACTGAGAAGGCCATTCCTAAGTGGTATGCAACATTTAGAGTTAAGTAGCAGAAATCCCAGTTCCAGAAATTCCACGTAAAGCTGCAGTAGCAAATTTCAGATTGCTTACGGAACATGATTATTTGGCCAAACACTTACACAGAATAGGAATTTATACAAGTTCAAATTATCCTCTGTGCAACGAAGAAAAGGAAATGACTGAAGAACATCTTTTAACCTGTGAAGCCCTACCTGCCGGACCCACTACACAGAGGTATTGGAGAGCAAGAGAGCTAATGTCTTCATTGCCAAAGCCTAGCATTTGAGAACAACAACATTTAGAGTTATGGGCTGCATATGTAAGCAATTCTTACATGGCCATCCTTCAACTGGGGAAGCGATAGTGGAATGTGTATGCACATTGTTACTAAATTTAGGCAAGTGAGTCAACTTTGTATATACTTTTCTCCACTTACAAGTTTTTTTAATGAAGACTAGTTTCTGGGAACTTCTTCCCTATCGTCAGTTATGTGGTTGACTGATGATGCATCCATGTCTGCATCTGGCTTGGTGTCGTGCTGCCATCTAATGTTATGGTAAGTTTGATGACGTCATCTACGGTGGGAATTTCAAAATTCATCAAGAGGTCCTGTTTCTTCATAATAAATATGTTTTCCCAAATCTGTAGTTCCAGAGGTTTCTTTGCCTGTTTGACCAGTTCTATTTCTTGTTTTATGTTGTGATTCTCAGCCCAAAAGTGATGTGCTATGGCCGACTTGTCCATGTGTTTGAATTTAATATTTCTGAAGTGTTCTTTCATTCTTGTTCCTAGATTCCTTTTGATCTTACCAATGTATATCTTATCACAATCCTGGCAGCTCATTTGGTAAATGCCTGATAATTGAGTTTTTGGTGTACTATTTTTTAGAGGGTGGTTTAGTAAGTTGCAGATGTTGTGTTTGTTCTGAGGGGCTAATTTTATGTTGAAGCTCTTAAATATCTTTTCAAATTTTTTGAAGTATTTTGGATGAAATGTAAATTAGCCATATCTGGTGTTTGAGTTTTCTAGTTTTTTTAACATAGTAATGTCCTTTAAGTTTTTGTTTCTTTTGTGTCTATAGATCAACTTTTTGATGAAATTTGTGTTATAGTTCTTCAATTCGGCAACCTGGTGTATGTGAGTGTACTTCTGTTCATAATCTGTTTTTGTTAGCGGAATGTTGATTAATCTGTGAACCAAACTATGGAATACTGCATATTGATGTTGTACTGGGTTCAATGGGTTGCATTTAATGTAATTGTCAACATGTGGTGCTTTTCTGTGTATTCCAAATTGTAATCCTGTTGGGTTCTTATGATTTTCAAATCTAGAAAAGGTAGCCATTCATCCTGCTCTAATTCAATGGTGAAAACTATGGATTTGTCTTGTAGGTTTAGCAACTTTATAGCGTCCTCGGTTAGTCTTCTAGGAACTATAGCAAACACATCGTCAACATATCTATGCCAACATAGGGACGATAGGGAAGAAGTTCCCAGAAACTAGTCTTCATTAAAAAACTTGTAAGTGGAGGAAAGTATATACAAGGTTGACTCATTTGCCTAATTTTAGTAACAATGGCACTCCACTTTCTGAAATACTTTTTATTCTATATAGTGTATGCACATGTTTCATGCAAAGTCAACTTATCAGCAGTGAGAGAACTTTAGCTTCCACAGAAAACTATAGATTCAAGGAAATGTTTGCAAATGAAACCCTGTCATTTACAACTGCTATATGTCTTAAAAGCCACTGATTATGATGTTCGAGCTTCTTTCTGTACTGAAATTCTCACATTAATGGAAGATGATGAGTTCTCCAAAAGGGTAATTTTCAGTGATGAAGCAACTTTTCCCTTTCTTGGAATGTGAACAGACACAGTGTAAGTAATCCCAACAAATCGAAATTTAACTGTATAGGAACACCACAGTGAAGCGAAATAATTATTAAATTATAGATGATTCGTATTTATTACACATCAGCTTCACTTATGTACCTATATTGAGGACATGTTTCGCGAACCATCATTCGCATCGTCGGCTCTTATGCGACTAAAGCTTGATCCAGTGGTGTGGGTAGTTCTGGCAGCAGCAACTCCAGAACTACCCACTGGAGTTGCTGCTGCCAGAACTACCCACACCACTGGATCAAGCTTTAGTCGCATAAGAGCCGACGATGCGAACGATGGTTCGCGAAACATGTCCTCAATATAGGTACCTAAGTGAAGCTGATGTGTAATAAATACAACTCAACTATAATTTAATAATCCCAACAAAGTTGTGGAACTCCCATTGCAGTTCTTCTAAAGTGAATGTTTTGTGCTACTTCCCATGAAAGATTTATGGGCCCTTTTTCTTACGAGAGTAATCCCAAAACTAATGTCTCCAAAGTGCTGGGGTCGCAGGGAAGCTGCATTGATGTTGGCCATACCGCTTCTTTCCTTCCCCCCTTCACTCTCTACAGACACCACTACATATCCTCTGGGGCTCACAGTCTTGGCTTGGCAGCCAAATGTAGTGGAGCTCCCGTTAGTGACTACTGTCAGGTGCGAAGTTCACGTAGTTATTCAGTTTTTGAGTGCAAAAGGGGTTAAACCAATTGAAATTCATTGACAGTTGCTGCAAGTGTATGGAGAGTCTTGTATGGATGTCAAAAATGTCCACAAGTGGTGCAGAGAGTTTGCAGATGGTCACACCGAAATTCACGACGAGGAAAGAAGCGGGAGAGCATCAATTCCTGATGAAACAATTGCAAAGGTTGAAAAAATTATGCTTCAAGATCGGCGCATTCCTCTCAATGAGCTGTGCATTGGTGTTCCTGAGATTTCTCGAAGCACCATTCACAGGACTTTGACTGAAGAGTTGACATTTCGGAAGGTGTGTGCCAGAAGGGTCCCAAAAATGCTGACAGAAGATCACAAAAGGTAACGTGCTGAAAGTTCCTGCCAATTTTTTCAATGCTATGCTGATGTAAAGGACAACCTTTTGGATTCAATAGTCACAGGTGATGAAACTTGGACTTTCCAAGTTGACTATCACTTGTTTCCCAAATTGAAAGAACACTTGGCTGGAAGGCACTTTAGTGACGACGTCGAGGTGAAAGATGAGGTCCAACACTTCTTCAATAGCATGGCAGTGGGCTGGTATAACATGAGCATACAAAAACTGCCATAGCATTTACAAAAATGAATCGATCAAATTGACGATTATGTAGAAAAATAGAAAAATGTTCAAGCTTAAATTCTATGTACCATTTATTGAAAATAAAAGTTTATTTAAATTTTAAAGAAATTGGAGACCTCACTTTTCGGATTACCCTCATACTTGAATTTACTATGATAGGGCATGCTTTTCTGATATGCTACAATAATGGCTCCTTCTTACAGCTTGAAGAGGATAGTGCACATTTCATTGTTAAACTGGATGGTGTCCCTCTGCATTACCATGGTATCGTTTGGAACAACGCTGGATATGCTGTGCATGTCAGGAGGATCAAAATCACATTTGTTGGTCACCTTATTCTCCCGACTTGACCCCATGTGATTTCTTCTTGTAGGGTTACATACAGAATCATGTTTATGTACCACTACTTCCAACAATGTTGGATGACCTTCCCACTGTAGAGATTGACCGCAATATACTACACAAGATTTGGCAGGAGTTACACTATAGGCTTGATGTGTCTCGTGTTATGCGAGGTGCTCACATAGAAAACATTTACGACATGACTGGAAATAACTTTGAGAGTTTACCTTTCTTAACACATATCTCAATTATGATATGTTCATTGGATTTCACAGAATAAAGTTATGAAATCAGATCCATCAATTTGACATACTCTGTACAGTATTGTCCTGAAAACTTACTTGCTGTGTTATGAGCATGTTTGTTGAATCAATGTTGAGTTTTTATGGAAGGGCCTTTTTTATTGATTTTTTTCTGAAGTTAACGTGCTTGAAATGGTCAGCTGGAAATACATAACCCATATGCCACGCACCCCAAATAAAAAAACTGCCACTGAGAAAAACTGTTAGAACATCTAATTGAATCAAAGTATAAACTTGAAAGAAGCATAGGGACAGTGAAGCACAAGTTAGCACAAAAGTGAATCGAGAAGATATTGACACATTGCTTAACTCACACTGTTTATTCACAGGACATGTTTCAAGAGCTTTTGCTCTTATCATCAGCTGGTACTCAATTAGTGCAACTTGTGGTGGTTTCCTCTTTCTCCATATTGTCAGTAGATGGCATGATGTACTTGTCAAAGATGTCTGGTGGTGGAGTTTCAAAATTCATGACTCTATGACGATTTTTGTTAATGATTTTTTCCCATACGGAAAGGTCTATGGGGTGATTAACATATTTTATTAGAGATGTTTCCAAGTTGATGTCATGTCTAGTATTCAAAAAATGAAAAGCCACAGCTGATTTTTCTGTTTCGCCATTTTTAATGTTTCCTATATGTTCTTTAGTTCTGATGTTAATATTTCTTTTTGTTTTTCCTATATAAATTTTAGGGTAAGTTTCACATTTGATCTCATAGATTCCTGGTTTTTCTTTGGTAGTGATTGCATTTTTGGGAGGGCCTTTTAACAAATTTCTGATATTAAACCTATTTTGAGGTGCAAGAGTTATGTTCTGTTTTGAGAAGATTTTTTGGAATGGAAGGTGAATTTTTTAAAAAGTTTTTTCTCTTTTTCTCCTGTAGGTTCTAGGGTGGTGGTTTCTTTTATTTTCTTAGCTTTGTTGAGTATGTTAACTGTTTTGTCTACTAAATTTGGGTTGAAACCGTTGGATATAGCTACTTTTTTAATGTGTAGATATTCTTCTTGATAATCTTCTCTGTTTAGTGGAAAGTTGATCATCCGAAATATTAAACTGTTGAAAATGGCATGTTGGTATTGTTTTGGGTTGAAACTGTTGTTCTTAATATAATTATATGTGTGTGTTGGTTTCCTGTAAATACCAAAAGTGAGTTTGTTGTTCATTTTTTTGAACTTGCACTTTTGTGCTGATCTACTTGAATATTTTACTAGTGTAATTAAGTGATGAACATCATCAATCAGCATGCCCTTGTTGGTCAATTGAAACAAAGCTGCTCTTACCTTACAACTGCTGTCATTATAGCAGTACCACTTTCCATTGGGGTTACATGCATAGCTCACGTAATGTCCTCCTCCCAGTATTCCAGAATGTGACTGTAAAAAATGTTAACACAATATTATCATTTCTTTTATTAACTACTATTTCATAACAGATGAAACATGCATTCATCACCACATGTCAACAACAAGGAGCACTTCGAACAGAGCTGGCAACAGGTTAAAGTGCCCTAAGAAAACAAAAATGGTTTCATCTGCACGAAAAGTCATGGCTGCAGTTTTCTGAGATGCTTATGCATTGCTCATAAGACTACCTCCACAAAGGCAATATTACTGAAAAGTATTATGCTTCACTATTGGAACTGAAAGACGTTTTTACACAGCTTGTGGAAAAGAAATTTCACTTTCATCAAGATAATAATGTACTAACTTCACACATGTTTGGGATTGTTGATGTTAAAATACATGACCACATCTGACATTCACCAAATTTGGCTCCCAGTAAGTATCCTTTTTTCTCAAGCCTGAAGAAATGATTGGTGGATGAAGATCCACAACAAAAGGACAAAAAGAAACATAGGCACTAGAAAGAAAGAACACTTCAGGCACTTAAGATACAAAAATATTGATAAGTCTGCAATAGCAGCTCATTTCTGGTCTGAAAATCATGAAATTGAAGATAGCACCGAATTACTAAAATGCGTACAAAAACATAGTCAACTCGTCATATGGGAGAGAATATACATAGAAAAACATACAAACCAACTAATGAACTTTGAAATCCCACCAGAAGAGAATCCCACATTTAAGTTCATCACTAAATCAACAGATGGCAGCAGCAACTCCAGAATTACCCACACCACTGGATCAAGCTTCAGTCGCATAAGAGCCGAGGATGCAAACGATGGTTTGCGAAACATGTCCTCAAAATAGGTACGTAAGTGAAGCCGATGTGTAATAAATACGACTCATCTACAAATAGTTGGATAAATGTTTTACCAGACATACCATAAGTGGTTTGTTTTATAAAGGCAGTGTGAAATTAGGTCAGTTTTTAGATAAACTAAAAAGCAATTGAACTGGACAGTTAAAACGAGGAAACATAATATACATGTTACATTAAAACATTTAAAAAGAATTTTATGTTTTCAAAATATAAACAGAATGTGAGTCAAATATCATATAAGCAACCACTATAGCTTATTTTGCATAAATTATACATGTTATACATCCTACATGTTTGTCAATTCTTTAAAAAAATACTTTTTAATTTACATTTATGTGTTAGCTGCTTTCTTTTTTGGACATAACAATGAACTTTCCATGTTTAGCACATTCTGTGGCTCACTCACTTCTGTCACTGTCATAAGTTTCCTATACTCTCACCAGCTCTCCTTGTTCTTGTCATAACATATACTGTTTGTCATCTCCTTATCTGAAATAGTCAAATGGTTGTGGAATGTTACTGTTTGTTCTTTCCTCGTATTATAGGCTGCTCTAAAAGTACTGTCAAGTACTTGCAAATTACAATTGCTGCTCCAATTATTCTGGTTTAACCACAATGGCTCAAGGTGAGTATGGGTTTTATTTACTTAAGTTATAGTAAAAAAAACTGTGACTACATAAATTGAACAATGAATGCAGAAAAATACCAGTTTTGTCAACACAGATCATGATTCGACTGTGCTAAATTCTATTTAGCTGTCATAATGCACAGCAAATTAGCTGGTGCAACATTAACAAGCAAAAAATGTCAAAGATTCTTGATTTTAAAATTATACCACATGAACATTTTTATAGCAGTAATAAGTACAATGAATTTGAAAAACCAAATTGGAATGAACATTGTGAAGTAATGCAATAGTTACAAATTATATAAGTTAACTGAGACACTCCGTACATACATCACAGTGTTAATTCCAATTTGGTTTTTCAGATTATTGTTAAGACAAGAAAATTAAGATACAATGAAATTGTTACTGTGAAGACAACTTACCACTATTGCATACAGGTGATATTTTAGGTCAAATGGGTCAGTGCCCTCCATCAGTCTGTGTTGATGGAAGTCTTGAAGAGCACCATCAGTTACAGGAGTTCTAACTAACGATGTAGATTCCAGTCGCTCTCGAGCCAACACAGACAACCGCAGGTTTGGAATATCACCATTCGCTAAGCTTCTTTCTTCTCATAACATAAAAGTTTTTAATTCAATAATCACCTCTTAAAAGCTTAATATAACAAGGATAGATGCTCCATTTCAAATCCTTGTGATTCTAAATTAGTACATGTTTGAAAGAACATTTTTTCAAAAGTTAATACTTTCTTCCTACAAAATAAGAATTTTACCAAATAAAGTAGGTTGAAGCAGTAACTCGACACAGAAACATGCACAATACATTAAGTGTTATAGTTCACTAAATAATTATCTTGACTACAATTTAGACTCTTGATTATCATTAGGTGGATTAATCCTTTTGTGAAGTATTCAAACTTATTTTAGGTTTCTTTTTACTTAAAGCTCCATTAGCAGTCTGTGTAGTTTGCATTCCAAAATGATTTCAGTGTATCACAAAGAGTTTTGTTGCACTATGATTTGGTAAGAATGTACATTAGGTTTACCCTGGGTAATCTTTCATTTTGCAATACTTTATTGTTCTCTGATCATCGACTCTTCAAAAGGAAATCTCTTGCTCAGAATATGCAAAGGAACAGAAATAATGCTTCTGCATTAAAAGTTGTAGCTATTTGCTTAAATGTAGACAATGACGACATTCAAGAATAGTTTGGTTTATGGTTAATTGAAACTGTAGGTTAAGGAGTTGGTACATATGGATGGGGCAAGGAGATTAGTTTACTTACATGAGTAGTGACAATGATAGAAAAAAACAAACAAGAACAAGAACGTAACTGTGCTAAAATGTCAGTGCAGTACTTACTCAGTGTAACATTGTTATCCTCTTCTTGTGCGTCATCATCCTCAGGCACCTTTATTGCTTCTTGCCCACCATTTAGAGGAGGATGCGAAGAGTTAACAAAGTCACTATCCTTCACTTTTAGCCTCTGCAATTCTCTATGCCTCACTACAGTATGTTTTGGAACAGATGCCAGGTACGCAGTTGGGTCAAAGTCTTTGAAGGGAAAATTAACTACTTTTTGGGATTTCACCCATTTACCATTTACATACTGGAACCTTTTGAGGTGCACAATCTGAAAATGAACAAATTCAAAGTTCGAGATTTAACTGTATTGGAACACCACAGTGAAGCGAAAAATTATTAATTTTTAAATGAGTCGTATTTATTACACATCTGCTTCACTTTCATACCTATTTTGAGGACATGTTTCGCAAATCATAGTTTGCATCTACGGCTCTTATGCGACTAAAGCTTGATCCAGCGGTGTGGGTAATTCTAAAAATTAATAAATTCAAAGTTAATAAAACTCTAGATTTATAAAAATTACTTGGATTTTGAAACACTAAACATATTCAGCAATATGTTGTGAGGACTAAGGACTTTAGTACAAAAGTGAATCGAGAAGATATTGACACATTGCTTCACTCACACTGTTTATTCACAGGATATGTTTCAAGAGCGTTTGCTCCTATCATCAGCTGATACTCGACTCAGCTGATGATAGGAGCAAACGCTCTTGAAACGTGTCCTGTGAATAAACAGTGTGAGTGAAGCAATGTGTCAATATCTTCTCGATTCACTTTTGTACTAATTTGTGCTTCACTGTCCCTACACTTCTTCCAAGTTTATATTTTGACTAAGGACTTTACCCACCGGTCCCAACTGGCCCCTGGTGCTATTGTCTATTGTTGGTAGTCATTTGTTGGTGGAGTGATGAACTTCAAAGGTTGTTAGGAAGCAGCAGATCAAAATTCATGACATGATCCTTACACTTTAATATGAGTGATGTTTCAAAACGCGATTACCCCACAAATATGAATTTTAAAGGAAAAGCTAAAAACTGATGTTGTGTGTTGAATATAATACGTTGGCAACAATGACTAGTTTACAAACAAAACACTGTTTTAAGATTTGGAATGTTTGCCTTCCCAAGTTGTTCTTCCTCTTGTAGTCATCATCTTCATTATTATTTGACTTTATGTATGACAGTCATACAAGTTGCACCTATTATAATTTAAACCAATTCCAATAGTTGACTGATCCCATTTTCAACCAAACCCCAATATCTGTACCTGATTTGAACAGTTAAAAGTTGTGTTTTGAGTCAAAACAAGAGGTAACTAGATGCAGCCCATCTTTTGGAATAGAAATCCACTTCTAATTAATTTTCATCCATGTGTGAATTTACCGTTCTTTGAAACTATAGGTTTTCTCATGTGTTTTGCATTTATAAAAAGACCAGACTGAAAGAACATATGACAGCCATACATAAAAAAGTGAAAAGTAGCATACCATTTGTGGTCTACCAATCACAAGATTGCAACAAACATTACTTTGCAATATGCCTACTTTTCTCTTTCTACAAAAGATTAAGTTTAAATTCTGCAAATTCTGATGGAGAAATTTTGGCAATCCTTCAGGCTTACAAAATCTTCTATATCATATAAGTAAATCTGAAAAAGTTGTATTATGTTACTCTAAAGCAGCCATAATATCCATAACATCTGATATAGCACCTAAAACCCTAAATATTGCAGAATGCCATAAAATCACAAAATAATGTAAATAAAAGATTAATACTTCAATGGTTACCAGCACATTGCAGAATACATGCAACACCAACTCCAATTCTCAGACCATAATACGAGTATCGATTGTAGCAAAAATGGCGCCGCTCGTGGCCCAACATGTTATGTTATGGTTATGTCCACCGAGTGAAGCATGTGTTTGTTTACTTTGATTATGTGTTTGCAGAATTAGTGTAATTCACATTAAAGTGGCAACTAGTGACCAACGAGTTGGTTTATAGTGAGTTTTTAACATAACATAAGGTTATAAAGTTTATGTAAATATATAGTAGTGTGAAAAATTGTCGAAAGGGTCGTTTTTATTCTGTTCCCGACTGCAAATCTAATTATGGTAGTGAACCTCATACGACAATATTTAAATTTGCTAAAAAAAAATCTTTATGGGATAAGTGGATCAGGAACATACATCGTAAAATTTTTGAAGTAAATGACAAAACTGTAGTTTGTGTTCATTATTTTGAACATACTTTGTGGTTAAGGAAGACATTTTTCCAGCAAATGATGGTGAACCAATTCGTGTCCCTCAAAAAGTAACAAAATTAGCTGATGATGCCTAACCTACGATTTTTAAGAAGCAGCCATCCTATCACTCAGTAAAGCTCAAGCAGAAAAGACGAAATCCTGAAGAACATATGCAAGACATTTTGCTGAGAGTGAAGAGAATTTTAATAATTGGTGTGCACAAGATGTTATTGGCAGTTTTGAGTCCTTAAAAATCGAAGTGATGAGGAAAAATTTTAACACATTCATAGTCATTAATGATGATTAGTTATCTTCTTTTCAATAACATTCAAAATCCCACCTTCACTGATGTTCCTACTCTTAATGTGAGTTTCAAAATACTTCATAACCTAAAATGAGTGTGTTTTGCAATATTATGAACTTACCAGTGAAAAAATTTTAGATGGTTCTTGCTATGTGAGGGAACTGACACCCTCAAATTTGACACATGGAGTAAACTGGACAATCTGGTGAGTTCTCTTAAATATTATAGTATAAGCAGTAGGTATGTCCTTACCAGAAAAGGTAACTATGTAAACAATATAAAAGAAACTTTATTACTTGCTACAGATGATGATACAGTCCAGTAACAAAGTTTGCTTTAGAACAGCTGGAGCTAGCCTGTGCTAGTTGGATTAAATGTTCTCCAGATGTTTTGATATGGGCTATAAACATTTCATATGCATATCCAAACCTATACAATAAGAAAAACTAATGTATTGACATTACCACATCCTGTGTATCTAAGGCAATTTTTAACAAAGATGTACAAGCACCCCTGGCTTAGAACACTCACACAAAAAAGAAAATAATATAAATGAGCCTTTACTTGTCAAAGTGAAGAAGTGTGTGAAAGTGCTGGCAAACATATTTATGAACAATTACACAAAATTTTAAATGAAAAAAAAAAATGTATCTGAACACTTATCCAAGAAAGTGCAAAATAGAGAAACCAGAAGAAAAGCCAGTGATGAACTTCGTGAGGAAGGAGTTCAAACTTAGCAGCCAGTAAATATTTCAGGTTAGCTTTTTCGTTTTCTTTTTCTTTCTTTCTTTCTTTCTTTCTTTCTTTCTTTCTTTCTTTCTTTCTTTCTTTCTTTCTTTCTTTCTTTCTTTCTTTCTTTCTTTCTTTCTTTTCTTGTGCATGTGTTCTTGATTATACCATTTCTGTTGTGTTCAAGAAAAACTTAACTTTTGTTTCATTTAATCATGTTTTCCTCTATGTTTTTACTGTGCAAAGTGTTAAATGCTTATGAGTTGTCAAGCCTTATAAGTTAAATTTTGATTGGAAGTATAAGGTAGGAAATAGCAGTGGAACGTGTTGCTATATGTGATAAACGATTAGGATATGCCATTGTGCTTTTTATTTATGCTATTACACGTATTGGTTGAAAGTATAAATGCTTAAGAGTTATCTTACTGCTTCTTAATATGGAATATATTATGTCCATTGTATATAGTTTCAAATTTTGCGTAACCAGAGTCGCTGGGCTTTGATGGGCGCCATCTTGGAATCTGTATTAAGGTCTGAGAATTGGAGTTGGTATTGATACATGGCAATGAAACAGCTGACTATCTAGCCAAAAAAGGCAAACTCATTTTAGCCACTAAGTTATCACTCTATCAAAAGAATAATTATATCAACATATAATCAAAAAATTAAAGAAGATAATATATTACAATCAAAAGGAAAACCGTGGGAAGATTTTTGTAACAGGTCATGACTGTCTCAATAAACATTTATTCAGGACTGGTATAGTGAGATCTCCCTTCTGTAAAGAAGATATGGATGTAAACCACCTACTCCACTGTCCAACATACCAACCTAACATCAAAATACTGGAGTACAAGAAAATGCTCTGTAGCAACTTTTAGACTTGTAACAGGCCATGACTGTCTCAATAAACATTTATTCAGGATTGGTATAGTCAGATCTCCTTTCTGTACACTTAAAGAAGATATGGATGTAAACCACCTACTCCACTGTCCAACATACCAACATAACATCAAAATACTGGAGTACAAGAAAATGCTCTGTAGCAACTTTTAGACTTGTTAACAGGCCATGACTGTCTCAATAAACATTTATTCAGGATTGGTATAGTGAGATCTTCTTTCTGTACACTTAAAGAAGATATGGATGTAAACCACCTACTCCACTGTCCAACATACCAACCTAACATCAAAATACTGGAGTACAAGAAAATGCTCTGTAGCAACTTTTAGACTTGTAACAGGCCATGACTGTCTCAATAAACATTTATTCAGGATTGGTATAGTCAGATCTCCTTTCTGTACACTTAAAGAAGATATGGATGTAAACCACCTACTCCACTGTCCAACATACCAACATAACATCAAAATACTGGAGTACAAGATAATGCTCTGTAGCAACTTTTAGACTTGTTAACAGGCCATGACTGTCTCAATAAACATTTATTCAGGATTGGTATAGTGAGATCTCCCTTCTGTAAAGAAGATATGGATGTAAACCACCTACTCCACTGTCAAACATACCAACATAACATCAGTTGACAACTGCTAACATTAGATACAAATCAACCTATTTTGCTAAAAGCTGGCAGTTTCAACACACACACGCACGCACCCACGCATGCGCACACACACGCACGCGCACACACCACCCCCACACCCACACCCACCCACCCACCCACACCCCCACCCACACCCACACCCACACACACACACACACACACATCGAAATGTAACTGTATTGGAACACCACAGTGAAGCATGTTGAAGATAGCACCAAATTACTACAATACGTACAAAAACATAGTGAACTCATATGGGAGAGAATATACATCGAAAAACATAAAAACCAACTAATGAAATTTGAAATCCCACCAGAAGAGAATCCCACATTCAAATTCATCACAAAATCAACAGATGGCAGCAGCAACTCCAGGACTACTCACACCACTGGATCAAGCTTCAGTCGCATTAGAGCCGATGTGCGAACGATGGTTCGCGAAACATGTCCTCAATATAGGTACGTAAGTGAAGCTGATGTGTAATAAATACGACTCATCTATAATTTAATAACATACATACATGTCTGATACGAGAGCACTTAGTGGTTTACCAAGAATATATGAGTCAACTGGAGAATTTAATGTCAGGATGGCACGTTGGCCATGGTAGCTCAATGGGTTAGAGCGACTGGACGGAAACCAGGAGATCCATGGTTCAAATCCCAACCATGGCATTGAATTTTTCATGTTGACTCTATCCATACAAAACCTTAGCCTATGTTCAGCTAGTGTGAAGAAATGATTAATTTCCATCAATTAACTTAAACTGTTAATGATATTTCTACTCTTAGAAGAATAAAAGACGATTATAATTTTAAAAATTTACTTATCATCCTTGGGTTAATAAACATTTTCAAAAAATGTTTAAAGAGTTTAGTATAACTTTAGTTCCTCAAAATAAATATAGTATTAAAAATTCATTGCATTTCTCTAAAAAAGATAAAATTCCTAATAATAAAAAATCTGGTATTTATCAGTTTAATTGTTTCAATTGCGATAAAGTTTATATTGGAAGGACAAAACGTAATTTAGGAACCAGAACAAAAGAACATTTTCGTAACATTAAGTATAAACAAACTGATAAATCGGCTGTAGCAGATTATTTTTGGTCATTTAACCCCGAAATAAATCCAGAAGTTACATTATTAAAACAATTAAATGGTCCGATAGATTTAATGGTTTGGGAAAGATATTTATTTTAAAAAACAAACAAAGAATTTTGAAATACCGGCAGTCGATTCTGTTTTTAAATTTGTTTTATTTTCAGATTTTGGTAGTACTAACAAGAACATATTGTCACGGTACTGGGCATAAACGTTTCGGCACAAATAGATAATAGACGGCGGATAATGTTTCACGAGCTTGCATAAGCAGTTAACGATAACGCGGCGAGTGATCACAACGCCGGCAAACAATGTTATCTCAGATAAAGGACTCGTCGGCACAGATAGGATTTCAGTGTCTGGAAGTTTCTAGAGACATCTCGATTGACAGAGAATGGTTATTTTTCTTGTTTGCTCGAGAAGGTTCTCGAGTTATGAATGGAGATATAAAGGGGATTGTGACACGCCAGCAGGACAGTTGTTGTGTAACAAGAGCTAATGTAATCAGCTGCAAGCGTTTGTTATTGTCCTCGACCTTGGAAGATTGTGTGATGTAATGTTACGTGAGAATTGAACAGTGTATTTCAACGAAAATAAAGGAGATTTTTAATTTCTGCAACTCGGCCCTTTAATTCTACGAACCCACAAAGTCACAATATCAACATCTAGTGTTCGTAACGATGGCGACAGCTTTGTTTCCAGCTGAAGATATGTAAGAGTTTTACATGAAATTTTTAGGAAAAATATCACCTTTTCTTAGAAGATAAGTGAAATTTTAAGTTACAAATTGTTATATTTGTAGATAAATAATGTTAATAAATTAGCTATTTGCATTCTATTGTCAACTACACAGGGAGTAGTGTTGGCAGATGGGCACTGTGTGCCCTACCATCACAGTGCTCCAAGAGACGAGCCGTTTAAACTAATAGCATACTTATTTCTGGTAAAATTTCAATATAGGAGTTTTGGGTAGAATATTTACTGTTTCTATCTACTTGGATATGGTAAAGAGGCTTATGCAGCCTGATATGAGAAGAGAACATTTATTACTTACTAAAATAGGCGGTAATCTCCAAATCTGCAGTTTTTTACTGGCCAGCTGATGTTCCCTGCATTTAGAACAATAATACTTCTCATCTTCTCCAAGATGTTCTTCTTTGGTAAATGCTTCCAGACAGTAGTCCAGATCTATGGGTTCTGACTGCTGCTGTTTTGTGAGGGCCACACTATCATGTTCCTCGTACACCTGTAATGATGTTAAATGTTACCATTCCAGAACATACATAACTTTCTAATTCTCCAACCTTTCAAATGAAACATGTTACATAACATACATATTATTAATGATCTATTATAAGCACAATTTAAGATAAATACATAAAGTATGAAGCTATTAACAGTGAAGCAAACAAATATATACAAATATAACAATTTGTAGCTTAAAACTTCACTCATCTTATAAGAAATGATGACACTTCTCTTATAAATTGTCTGGGATCACAATTTTATGTAAAAGTTTTACACATCTTCAGCCTGAAACAACAAAGCTGTCGTCATTGTTAAGAATGCTAGATGTTAATATGTTCTTGTTAGTACTACCAAAATCTGAAAATAAAATAAATTTAAAAATAGAATCGACTGCCAGTATTTCAAAATTCATTACATGATGTTTGTTTTTTAAAATAAATATCTTTTCCCAAACCATTAAATCTATCGGACCATTTAATTGTTTTATTAATTTAACTTCTGGATTTATTTCATGGTTAAATGACCAAAAATGATCTGCTACGGCTGATTTATCAGTCTGTTTATACTTTAATGATTTAATGGTTTGGGAAAAGATATTTATTTTAAAAAACAAACATCGCGTAATGAATTTTGAAATACCGGCAGTTGATTCTGTTTTTAAATTTGTTTTATTTTCAGATTTTGGTAGTAATAACAAGAACATATTAACTTCTAACGTTCATAACAATGGTGACAGCTTTGTTGTTTCCAGCTGAAGATGTGTAAAACTTTTACATGAAATCGCGATCCTGGACAATTTATAAGAAAAGTATCATCATTTCTTATAAGATAAGTGAAGTTTTAAGTTACAAATTGTTATATTTGTATACAATTTAAGATTAAATTTAAAGGGAGTCGATTAATGACACTAACAACACTGTTTTCAACACTTCCAAGAAAGGAATTACAATTTAAGATGTCACACATAGTATACATCGTATGCTGTGCATATTTTGCTGAGGAAACCATTATTAAAGATCAAAGGCTGGTTCAGAGTTTCCCCACATCTTTGACACTTATATGCACAATGTCATTCCCTTGGATTCAAACTCAGCATACAGCAATGGATTTGTTCAGAAATGAAAATCCTTAGCATGGCTTCCTTAACAAGGGAAGAAACCAATGGTCCTGTGTCACAGATTTACGACATGTAAAAGAACTTCAAGTATGACAGAGGCTTCTGAGCAAAATTAAGTGGTCTTTCACAACCAATATAGGATGAATGGGATGCTGAAATCACAGCAGTTAACGTCCATAAATAAAACATCAATTTCAATTTAACTCACTTGGGTCTTCACTGTGTTCTTTTATTCCTGCTCAGTCAGTACTCTAAGGATTTATCATTATAAGCTCAAAGTTTTAATGTAATTAATAATAATCACATTAAATTTAAATATGTAATACTAGAATTTCTGAGCCGATTTAGGGGGTATTGTATGTTTTCATAATTCCTATCCCGTCTAATGTTTGCACCAACATTGTAACATACCTGAAGAAAAACAAAGATAGAAACTGAAGAGATAAAATGTAAAGGCAAGAAGCTAGAAGAGTTGAATCATTTACTCGTTTAACACTCACGAACCACAATGTGAAAATATATTTACTGAATTCCTGTGACATCTTCTGGGTGCATAAATTCCCCTCCTTAATCAAGACATAGTGGCAGAGTAGTGTGTGGAAGCAGTGCAGTTTGTGACTGACTAATGACATTGCTTTCATTTCAGCCAACGTAGTGAAGGTTATCCAAAGTCAAAATTTAAGGTCAACATTTCCTAAACGTGAGAAAATTATTATTTCAGGATTCTCTGATCATATCAAGCATTATTTGTTTATGGCATACATTAAAATTACTTGTTATCATTCTCTGTTAATTTCTACTGCTTTTTGCAGTTGTATTTTTTAGATAACAGAAACATTTCCATCCAGCAGCAGTTAGTATCTGGTTGATGATAGAAGCAAATGCTTCCAAAACCTGTCCTATTAAACAAGATTAAACAGTATCTGGTTGATGATAGAAGCAAATGCTTCCAAAACATGTCCTATTAAATAAGATTAAACAATATATATATATATGGATGAGTAGAGCCAGACCGAAAAATTCAATGCCATAGCCGAGATTTGAACTTTTTGTCATTGAATTTTTCAGTCTGGCTCAACTCATCCAAACCTTAGCCTACACATGGCTAGTGTGGAAGAAATGATTATTTCCAATATATATGAAAACTAACTCAATTTCATTGATAATATGTTACCATCTTTCAAATAAGATTAGTGTTTGGAATAAAGGTGTACTTGCAAAGATTTTGGATAGTCAACATGAAAAATTCAATGCCATGGTTGGGATTTGAACCACGGATCTCCTGGTTTCCGTCCAGTCGCTCTTACCCATTGAGCTACCATGGCCAACGTGCCATTCCGGCATTAAATCCCGACCATGGCACTGAATTTTTCAGTTTGACTCTATCAAAAACCTTAGCCTATATACAACTAGTGTGACGAAATGATTAATTTCCATCAATTAACTTAAGTAATAAGAGTTTAACGATGAAGTCTGGGACTCAAGTACTTACAATAGTAAGTCGTCACAAATGGTGTATCTCGAATATGAGAGTCCCTAGTGGTTTACCAGGAAAATATATGAGTCAATTGGAGAATTTAATGTCAGGACGGCACATTGGCCATGGTAACTCAAAGGTAAGAGCGACTGGACGGAAACCAGGAGATCCATGGTTCAAATCCTGGCCATGGCATTGAATTTTTCAGTTTGATTCTATCCTTCCAAAACCTTAGATGCTAGTGTGAAGAAATTATTAATTTCTATTAATTAATTTAAATTGTACTTGCAATTCAGCAAAGTGTGTACTGAACTGGAAAAGAACAAAATAAAATAAAATAAAAGATATAGATTGTTTTTATGAGAATTATTTTATCATTATCATCATCATCTACAGGTTTAAACCTAAAAAGACTTGTTCTGGTCTCAAACATTGAAATGTTGTTGTAGCCATCTCTTCCTTGATCTACCAATGCAATTATTTAATCATTCTTTTGTAGAATGACAAATGTTTAAATATCAAACTACACTGTAGTAAATTAATCTTCTTTTGAGATTGAAACTTAAAATGTTTGTCTCTTGCTCAGGAAATGCCAAATTTCAATCTTGGTTACGTTGCATTATGTGAATAAGGTTTTTTCTGAGGTTTTCCCTTATCCTGAAACATAAATGTTGGGTAACTCTAAGCTCTATGGATCCTGGACACATACGAGCATCATTTCACCCATTTCAATCTTTGTCTGACTTAAATGGCTAAAGGACATTAACTCATATTAATTATACTGAATATCCATATAAATGTTGCACTATAACTCACCTTCTCTTGTGAAGTTTGGTATCGTAGATGTAAAGCCGTTGGATCCCAGTCAATGGCGAGAAAACTGCTTCCAAAATTAAATTCTGCATCACAACACTGTATTCGACAACCACGGCAAAACCTATACCACGGGCACCAAGCGCACTGGGTACCATCTTTCTGTACTGCCTTCAGTACAAATGGAAATTCATATCCTAGGCTGTCATCACTGGAACAACAAAACATTAAACTTATTCCTTGCATAAATGCTGCTAAAGAACAGATTTCACTATAAAGCTTCAGCACGTACAACAGTATCTAAATAGTTTTTATACAATATCACAGCCATAAGAATGTTATGATGTTCAAACTCTGCATAATTTGCTCTTTACTGTATTCTTGTTATAAAATTTGCTTACAAATAATTAGGTAATGAATGTGTCGAAAAAAATGAATTATATCTTCTACCTGCATAGTTTGTTAAGCTGAAAGTACTTTCCTCTCCAATCAACCTATTTCAACTGGTGTTCAAACTACTCCCTATCAAGTAGCCAGAGGCTATATACCTTCATCCTGAGGGCTGGCTGTCCCAAATATGGGACAGGGCAATCAAGGTGTACTACCAAATGCTTCCGACAGGATTTGCACTGAATGTGCTTATCAATATTACAATAAATGAGAACATCAGTTACTGATAATAACACTTTGTCTCTCAAACAGTTAGCATAGCACTAAAGTCGCTGTTGCACACATTCAGAACAAACAACTGTTCCATTCCTTTCTTGGAAGTGTTGAAAACAGTGTTGTTATGATAAACTAACTTTAAAGAGAGTTGATTAAAGACACTAGACAACACTTACTTTAAAAGTAAGTGTTGTCTAGTGTCTTTAATCGACTCTCTTTAAAGTTAACTGTTCCATTATTTACAGGTTAATAATATACCTATAAATAAAGAGGAATTTAATAGAGAATATAAATAATTAATACTGCTTTAATTAATGGTTTTAATAATGACTGAAAAATTTAAATTTAAAAAAAAAGTGTAAATGAGGTCTACCCTTAAAAAAATTAAAGACAATTATAATTTTAAAAAAATTACTTACCATCCTTGGTTTAATAAACATTTTCAAAAATTGTTTAAAGAATTTGGTGTAACTTTAGTTAATTGATGGAAATTAATCATTTCTTCACACTAGCTGTATATAGGCTAAGAAATATACAAGTCGAATGGAGAATTTTATATCATGACGGCAGGTTGGCCATGGTAGCTCAGAGGGTAAGAGTGATTGGACGGAAACCAGGAGATCCGTGGTTCAAATCCTGGCCGTGGCATTGAATTTTTCATGTTGACTCTTATCTATGAAAGATCTTAGCCTATATATGGCTAGTGTGAAGAAATGATTAACTTCCTATCAATTAACTAAAATAATAAGAGTTAAATGATGAAGCCTGGGACTCAAATACTTACGATAGTAAGTCGCCACAAATGGTGTATCTCGAATGTGAGAGCACCTAGTGGTTTACCGGGAAAATATACGAGTCAAATGGAGAATTTAATGTCATGATGGCAGGTTGGCCATGGTAGCTCAAAGGGTAAGAGCGACTGGATGGAAACCACGAGATCTGTGGTTCAAATCCTGGCCGTGGCATTGAATTTTTCATGTTGACTCTTATCTAATTTGGCATAACTTTGGTTCCTTAAAATAAATACCATATAAAAATTGTGCTACATTTCTCTAAAAAAGATAAAATTTCCAATAATAAAAAATCTGAAACTTATCAATTTAATTGTTTAGATTGCCACCAGGTTTACATTGGGAAGACCAAACATAATTTAGAAACCAGAAAGAAAGAACATTTTCCAGGTATTAGACAGATAAATTAGGAATCATGGATCATTTTTGGTCATTTAACCATGAAATAAATGCTGAAGTTAAACTATTAAAGCAATTAAATGGTCCAATAGATTTAATGATTTAGGAGAAAATATTTATTTTAAAAAACAGAAGTTGCATAATGAATTTTGAAATACCGAGTCAACCTTAACAAGTTTTTTATGAAGACTGGTTTCTGGGAACTTCTTCCCTATTCTCAGTTCTGTTGTCAACTCAGCAATAGCAATCCACTGTCTGAAATACTTCTTTTTATTCTATATTAGATAAAATGAAGTTCATATTTTACATAGTATTTGTTGCTTCACTGTTGTTAGCTTCTGTTTTTTACGTATTAAATATCAATTTCAAGACATTTTTTCAATGAATGGGGGTTGGTTAATCATCTCCCACATTCATAACCTTCCTGTTTTCATTGTATTTTTTAATTCTATCTTTAAAAGTTAAAAATCAAGTTAAACTGCACAAGAATGTGAGTAAACTTTTCACTTTTCAATAGTATTTGAGCGCATGGAGAATACAGGCAAAGAAAAATAAAACAATGAAAGCTGTCACAGCAATGGAAATTTAACATAAGAAAATAATGAGTTGCAACAACTCACCAATCCTGAGCATGATTAGGTGCTGCTGTTTCTGAGGGAGGTAAAGGTGACACAAGTCTTGCAACTTGGACCCACACAGACTGATATAAATCCTGATGAGTGGTGGTTTCACAGCATGGAACAATAAGAGGTATGCCAAACAAACTCGGCTTTGTCTTCTGTGACGACATGAAATATACATCTTGACGAATCTGAAACAGACACCAATACTGTACCCAAACAAACAGGATGATTAAAAAAAAAAAAAACAATGAACAATTGAAGGTTAGGATAAGGCAAGAGCCATCAAAATACAGCATAACAAAATTGACAAAGAGTTAACCAGGACTGAATGGGTGATGTGTGGATGAGAAGAGTGCAATTGGAGAGAGGTTTCTAGAAACTTACCAGAACTAGATTTAAAGATATGGTTAGATACACACTGCATTCTACAATGAGAGGAAAAGTCGTTTTACAGTAATTTCGTGTACCGTAGGCCAGTAAACAGCTAGGCCCATATAAATGGTTCAATGTTGTTTTATTGTAATTTTGTGTGCTTGTAGTCCAATAAGTCCAATAAAGACTAACTGAGCCTTAACCAAAGTAAACTTAGCACAATTAAATAAAAATAAACATTCTATGTGAAAATAAAATTTCTGCCTTACACAATATAGTATTTCATGCACCGAAAACTTTCATTTACAGGCACAACCAGTCTGTTGAAGCTGATGGCACTAACAGCAGAAGTCCTTCCAAACAGTAGATGTCTTTCACAAAACATTTCTGGAAATGACTCTGTACCATTGTAATAGAATCTGTCTCTGCTAACTTCAGTACCCCAAATGCTTTCTCTTGATCAGAAGCCATTGTTACACTAGAGCTCCTAGTGGAGTCTGGAATAAACAGCAGTTTGTAAGCACCCGTTCACTAAGTTTGTTGTTTGCCAGCCAGGAAATGCAATGTGCCATACATAGACAGCTGTTGCTGACATCACAAGACAGGAAAAACATGTCCTTTTAGTTCTGCCACTTCAGGCATAGAATGTTCAATTTAGATGAATCCAGGGACTTCAGTTTCAAGAAATTTCCTTAACACAGGGTCTATAAAACAGAATGCAAAACCCAACCTGAGTCAGTTGTCAGAGAGTCAATCAGTTGGCAAGCAGCGACCTTAGTGAACTGGAGAAGCTACGAGCAGCATGAATTGGTGTGTGTAACAGAGTATCAAAATAGTGCTATGGAAAGAGACATATTTGCTCTGTGTTTGTAAAAGTGAAAGTATATTTAAGTTAGCATTGTGGTAATAGTTTTGATGATGAATAAGAGTTTCTGTTGTCATTTAGTCATATTATTGAAAAAGACTTTAAAAGCTATCTCAGAAAATTGGAGATACATATTTTATTTGTCATGTAAGTATCTTAAACATATAGTATTTTAATCAAAATCTATCTTTGTTCCAAGTAAAGGCTAGTTGTGATGGGGATTTTCTTGAATATCTTTGTGTTACATCTTTAGAAGTTGGCCTTATACAAAAGAAGCTTCATATTTATCAAACATTTGAGTTTTCAGTTATGCTGTTCACATGCTTAGACCTTTTTCAGATGAACTGTTTTTCGGATTCAGGGGCCATAAAACAAGCATTTCTGGTGAAATCTCAAAATCAAATTTTTGATAGAATGCAATGCTTCCTGTACTTATTACATGCATGGTGAAAAAAAAAGTAGTAAAAACATGTAAAATTTAAAAATTAAGAATGTCATCTGTTTTTATAAGGTGTACGGTATTAGAAGGCATATGAGGCGGAGCTAGGGAGGGCTTGCCTAGAGCGATTGTCCTATCTTGGACATGCAGCATTGCCAAGTTAGCAATGCACAGCACAAGCGTGAGCAACGGGGACTTTTCTTTTTCATGCACCCAAAATATTCCTGGAAATTTGACACTGTAATATGCCTTGGTATATGCAGCAAGAATTTTTCAGGCAGCCTGTATAAAAGCCATTTTTTTATTATGTATGGTTCTCAAGTTATCATTTCGAGAATCAACACCTGACTCCCATGTTTATAGTATGCTTCAACTTCTAATCTTGCTTGTGTGTTATTCTTTTTCATTACATAGTACTGTTGTAAGACATTACGACATCTCGTTAGGAATTGCTTATATTTAGTTTGTGAAGTCCAGAAGCACGCACGCATATACTTTGAAGTTTGGTTCAAGACAAGTTCGTAATGTAAGTTAAGTGTGTGGTGCTTTGTGTGTTAAAGTGTACAGTTGCTTTAAGGAACTGTCATCTGAGAAAGTACGTGACCAGATCAATTTTTCACAAAGACAGGAACTCATGACCAGAGCGTGCAATGTGAGTGTGCATACAGTGTCACATATTGTGAACAGGGCAAAATTTCTAGCACAAAAATTGGTGACTTATTTTAAGCTAGCAACTCCTCTACAATAAGAAATTCAGATACATTATTTTCAGTAAATAAGCATGTTAATATTGAATGTTACAGTTTATAATACAAGGGGCATCCAGAAAGTAAGTTCTGTTTCAATTTATCTTCGCTGCAGCACTGCAATCGCAGTTCCGCACATGTGCAGTAGACACTCTGTATCAAGGAGAAGAAACGTGCGCCATTGTGAGATCGCTGTCAGCCACGTAGGCTTTGTTGTGCTTGTTTACAATGTGGGTGTTGATTGAAAATCCCGCCGCTTGGAAATCAGATCTGTGATTCGTTTTCTGAATGCTAGGAAAGTGAAACCAATTGAAATTTATCGGCAAATTTGCAATGTTTACGGACAAAATGTGATGAATGATACAATGGTAAGAAGATGTGTCTGACAGTTCAATGAAGGACATAGTGAAGTGCGTGATGAAGAACAAAGTGGGCACCCATCTTTGGTTACAGAAGAACTGGTTTACACGATTGATGACAAGATCCAGGAAAACCGCAAGTTTACAATTAGTGCTCTCGCTATGGAATCTCCCCAAATCTCACGATCACTAGTTCATGAAATTGTTACCGAAAAACTAAAATTTCATAAACTTTGCTCACGTTGGGTGCCAAAGATTCTTACTGAGCAACTGAAAACAAAATGGATGGGTAGTGCACTTCAGTTTTTGACCCTACAAGGATTTGGTTGGGATGTGTTTGACCACCCCCCGTACAGCCCTGACTTCGCTCCTGGCGACTTTCATCTGTTTTTGCATCTCAAATCTTTCCTTGGCAGTCAACACTTCAACATTGACGAAGAGCTGAAAGAAAAGGTTTCCAACCGGTTGAAAACACAGGCAGAAAACTTCAATGAAGAAGGTATCCAAAAACTTGTGCCTCGCTATGACAAATGCCTGCAAAATGTAGACAGTTATGTGGAAAAGTAGTTTAAGAGTTGTAGAATTTTGTGCAATAAATAATTTTTCTGTATCTGTACACAATTTAATTTTATTACCAAACAGAACTTACTTTCTGGACATATCTCATATTATGACTATCCTTTAATGTGTTGCATTCTGATGATTTGTCAGAAGACAAATGTTACTTTTCTTGTTTGTGCTCCCTATTTTCTGCTCTCTAGCACATCAGTTGACTACAGGGCAGCCCCCATGTACACGGATTGATTCAGCTCATATGCCTTCTGAAATCGTATGCAGTATGATCAACAAAACTACTTTAGGTGAACTTGTGTGGTAATTTTATGTAAAAATTACAAAACTGATATATTTTTCACAAATGTTCCCTGATTATATTCATGCTTCTTGTTTCATGCTATAAATGTGTAGAAAGACATACCATTTTGCGATGAAGAGCAATGATGAAACCCTGTGTTGGGCCAGGAAGAGTTGCCGCTGTATCCGTGTCACTTAGTCCAGCCAAACTGCCTGAACTGGCAGAGCTGTTTCCACTGGACTGTCGCAGTTGAGAGATATCGTCAACAACAGTTACCAGGCTTGAACTTGGAGCCAACTGCACTGAGGCACTTGCGCTAGATGACTAAAATTTTACCATAATTTAAGTACATTAAGCAAAATAAAATTTAAAATTATTGAGGCTTAAAAGTAAATAATGGAAAGCTTGCCTGCTTAATATTGGGAGCAGTGGTGAAAACTGCTGCCATCTGGCAATATAAAATGTTGATGGCTCTCTCCTTGTACACTGACTTGTGTGAGTAAATGAATAAATTGTATGCTTTAACAATGTCTGTACTTTATGTACAGCCTCTTACTATTTGCCAGTTATATAAAAGACATTTAGTGTGAAGAGGACTTCAGAGGCTATTCCCAGGAAAGTCAAATTTCATTTGTCATGAAAATACAAGTATCTAAAACTTATGGTATGTTAATTACGATTGTTAACTCTATTTTAATAAACTCAGAATTTCTAACACTCCTTCCTTATAAAGGATAGTTTGGGGTGGAAGGAGTTGTTTTTAAAATCCTTGTGTCGCAACCTTGGAAAATGCTAAACCTAAATATTCAGTATGGTTGTTAAAACACTTTGTCACTTACATTTTTATGTTTTGAGGGACTAGCTTTGAAAGCTGATGCCTCTATTTTCAACCTCAAAGGCCCAAGTATGGTATTTAACTGACTTTTTTGAGTTATGCTATTCACACACATACACATGTGAGCAAGAACTCCATGCAACTATATATCAGTAAGCATGCGGCAGTGAGTTAGTGAGTTTTTATTGTTGGAACGAAGTGCTGGTTACAGTCTACAAATTAGATAAAGACTGTTGTGCTGTACGCTAAGTCCGAGTCTAACACCCCATTGAGTAAAATAGAAGGGTCTTTTTTTCTGTGTAATTTACATCCTCCAATGTTTAGTCATATCGGACAATGAATGAAATGGGTGAAATGATGCTCAAATGAGTCTGGGGTCCATGGAACTTAGAGTTACCTGACATTCATCTTTCAGGTTAAGGGAAAACACCCAAAAAAACTTATCCGGGTAACTCACCCTGACCGAGATTCGAACTCGGGACCTGTTGAATGTGAGGCGGACACACTACCATCTACACTTCCGAGTCAGGCATAAAGTAGAAGGAAAAAGAGCCTGCTTGCACTTCTTTTATTACATCATTATGCACAAAGAAAGAGCAAAGACAGTGAAAAATTGAACAAAGTCACAAAATGCATGTTGGAGATGGAAATATAAGGACCAAATTCTTGCATTTAAAATCAAACATTCCTCACTGCTAGATGGCAGTGATTAGCTTTTCAGTATTAGTTTTAAGGCAAGTTGTTACATTATTTAGCTGTTTTCTTTCCAAAATCACATAGAAATACAACTCCCAAGTAATTTACATTAAGTAGACATACCAGATTTAAAGATATATTTTGTAAATGTTAATAAATGTGATCTAAACCAAATATATAAACCTAAAAATGACTAAAAATACTTATTAGATTTGATTAACACAGCTTTCTGGATATAAGAATATATGAAAGGCTGAGTGCAACAGTGGTGTATCCTACATTTTAAAGAAGTTGAGATATTGTACTTAAAAGTTGACATAGTTCATTAATATAGTTTGAGAGCAAGAAATCAAGTTGCTGCCAATGCACAAAAAATAAATTTCTTTCAGTACATATCGATTGTAATAGGTAGTTCAAGGCTAATGACAACAGATGGCAGGGTCAACTCAAACTCGACATTGGATAGGATTATACCACTGTTGCACTCAGCCTTTCATATGTGAATAAACTATTCATTTACCACCCAAAAGCTTTACATCAGCAATCATGGGCTGCATTATTGAGCTCAAGTCATCAAATGGTTTATACATTTCATTTAGGTTTTAAAAAAAATTGTACATTTTAGCTTTCTGTAAGTTATACATGTAAAGAATTTGTAAAGAAATTATGTTATAAGCAAAACCACTTTCAAACCTTCTGCTGTAGGTATTCATAGTAACATGTCTCTTGTTTATTGAACATAGGAAGGATTTTCAAATATTTACCTCAGCAATAAATATATAAAATACTGATGGTGATGAGAATTACATTATTTATGAGTGATGTCTGACACAAACTAAGTTAACCCTTTCCTGCTTAACCAAAAGTAATCTACTAATGCAAGAGAAGAAATGTTTCTAGAATTGTAAAATACGAATGTACACAAATTATTATCGGCAGTTTAAACTGTTTTCTTTAAAGCATGCAAAGTTACCTAAACATAACTTAAATTGAACAGTAACTGTGCAAATTTGAACTCCACACGCACAGATTTTGTTTTGTAACTATAGTAATGACATAAAGCAACTTGCAATGGACATTTGTAATTTTACTATGGCAGTTTCCAGTTTTTCTTCAGTTTAAATAACAACTTTAAATTATATTGTATATTGCGGAGAAACATTATGGTGTATGTGGCTGTATTCGAAAAATTCTTTCTTTTTAGATGTCATGAACTAGGATGGCAGCATTTGATTATATGACACTGCATATAGGGAAAGGGAGGAACTAATCATTTGAACTTAGTGATAGGTATGTGCCAGCTTATCCTTTTGGCATGTGTGTCTTTGAACAACAGAGCCCAGAAATTGTCAACATGTGAAGAGAAAGCTATTAGAATAAATCTTAAGTGAATTTAATTATTGTTAGTTAAAAGTTAATTACTTTTGGCTTCCCTTTAACCAAACTACATTTCTAAACCATAAATGATAATGAATATTAAGCGATAACTGTTTAGCTTCATCTATTCTCTTGCCTAACTATACTGAGAATTAAGTTGTTATAAAAATTGACAAGCACATTACTCCCTAATTTCAGTAGGTTCAAATAATATAAAATTTAAAAACTCTATAATCATTTGTGCCTTCCCAGTAGAAAATCTCTTTCTCTCTCTCACACACCCATACTAGGCAAATTCCTGCAAATGAAACAGTAAAACCTCCACAACTTTACAACTAAGCACGATAATTTTGCAATGACATGAAATTTAAAATAGGTGAAATTATTTAATATGCAAATATTAAATATAAAAAAAATAATAAAGAAGTGGAATGCTGTTTTATAAGAATCCTCCCAGATCTAGAAGTATTGCTTCTTTCTATCACACATGTTAAAATTCTTTCTGGTACCATAACAAACATGTATTAAAGCAAATAACACCACTTTCTAGGTTATACACAGAATTCTAGTCCATTTTTTATATATCACAACATGCTACAGATAAAATGTCATGAAAAACAAAGAGGAACTTCTTGCTTCGCTGCCATAGTATATGGATAACATCATTTTTTTGAGGGAGTTTAGTTTACAAATCACATTCTCCATTACTGAATGTTCATACCCATTTACTGCTGATTACAAGAGGTCATTAGTGGTGCAACATTTCAAATTTGCATGCAATGCATTTTGCTCAGCCCAGTGAAAGGGTACCATGATCATGACCAGGAGAAACAAATGAGTAACGACTTCAGCAAAGTATCAGAAAATTAAAACCAATTAACAAATTCTACATTTGAAATAGTTATGAAATAAAAGCATCATTAAACGTGAAGCTAATTTCATATTAAAAGACTTATTGAGTCATACTTTATTAAAACTTAAAACTTCACTCACATCACTATTAAAAACAGGAATGTTATCGGGACCGACCCAGTCCCAAAGATGCATTATAAATTTTATTTTATTTTTTACAAGTATTTTTTCACATATTTTAAATTTTGACGTATTGTTGGTGAGTGGTCTAATGAACTTATGTAGGAAATTTTTCAAGAGGAGTCAATTACAAGATTTCTACACCACTGCTTGTGAAGATAGTGGTCAGTTGCCAATCCTGAGGATCGGACATACACAGAGATCCTTAATCTTACTTGGTTCTTATTATTATAATTATTATCATTTGTTTATTCAGTAGACCACAAAATGTGTATTTCCAGAAAGATATTAGCATCACATTTTTGGGTGTATACCTTTCTCCCTACTGAGTATGTGGCAGATAACATAAAAACAAAAATTCTTTTCTAATGGTATTGGAAATACCATTTGGTTTAACAAAAACTATTAGAACCTTTTTGAGAAAATGAAAAATAACAAAAAAAAATTTCCAAAGAGGTATTATAAGAGAGAATTTTTTGCAAATTGTCACATCTTTGGATGAAGCGCAGCTATATAATAAGTTTGGTCTCTTTCTTTTTTAAATACTCTTCTTATTCTGATGGCTCAAAACATGTATTTCAAATGAAATCTAAGTACCAAAGTTTGGGGTAGAATACAGTACAGTAGAACCTTGTTTACCAGGATCAATTGGGACCAGGGCTGATCTGAGTTAATGAAATTCCAGGCTATGCAGAGAATGACGGAAAATGATAAAAAGCCATGTACATATTCACCAAAATATTTTTAATGGGGTTTAGAAACTACTAGTTCATTTGATAATGTTTTGGTTTGACTCTTAAAATAAAGCATTAATTTCTCTAAGTTTGCTATTGCTTGTGCGTGGTTCATAACCACAGCTGGTTCATCAATACTGTCTGCATCTGAATACTCTTCATTTTCGTAATACTGCATGATGCAATAATGTCTTCCTCTGTAATCGGTTTATAGCCTCTGTCATTGTCAATGTCTTCATCCACATTGGAACAGCCATCGATATTTTTATAAATGTCTATAAATCTCCTTCTAAACTTATCTTTTCTTCTTCAATCTTGTTCTCTGGTAAGTCACACACACCAGGTCACAACTTTTTCCATGACTTTATCAAAGTTTCTCTTCCAACCTGGTCCCAAGCAGGCGAGGTGAATACAATGAATTTGCCCGCTGTCAAGAGAATTTGAGTAATGTACCTACTGAAAATAGCAATTAATGACTGTAAAACAAGTCTTCATTACTACTTTAAACAATCCCCCCCCCCCACCCAAACTGGTCCAGGTTAACTAGGTTTTACTGTATATCCCATACTTACTAGATTCACAGTGAAGAAAGTTTTCGAGAATCAAAAAATGGAAGATAAAGGATAGGAAAGCCACTTGGTTGCCTCTTCAGTGGAACTTATCCTGTAATAAATTCATTATCCTATAACAGAAACAACAGACTATTCTCCAGGGGGGAAAAAACTCACATATGCTCCATGAATTCTTGCTGAAAATGTTGTTATTCTATCTATAGATGTACCTCTTAAATATTAAATACACAGTAAATCTTTTATTTGGAATGATTTTATACAGTTATGCATTATCTTAGTAGATTCACATACCTGTTGACTGTAGAAATTAAAAATAGCATGCAATATGTAAGCAATATACACAGAATTTTATTTACATTTTAATATAAAAACATCAGGAGATACTAGGCATGCAATAATGTTACTTTTACGTAACAATTATAATACATATTAACTTGTGCTTTGAATAACTATTGAATTCCACATCAAACTGGAAAATGTGTTAAAAGAGAGAAAATAATATCTATAAAGGATATTGGAAAGAATCATTCAACAATTAAAATATTCTTGTTGATATAAACTTCAATATATCACACAATCATGTGCTTTATTTAACTCAGAGGAGGAGACGGATCTGTGTCTGGTAGTTAGCAAGCTAACCTTTAAATTCAAAGTCCCAAGTTCAATTTCCGGTTAGAGAGTGGGAATTTTTTTTAAGCAGGATTATTCCTCATCCTGTGGAAGTGTAAATATGTCTGTGAATTTAATGCAATAACCAAAAGTAATACAAACCCACAGATTAACATACTGTAAGCAAGTGTACATCACTGGTGATGAGCAATTGCTCCAAGGATAAAGAGCAGCTGATATAACATCAGTATGTGTTTCAGATGGGATGATGTTTATCTTTGAGTGCTACTAGGTGAGCAACCAATTGGAGTCCTGTTGTCATATTGCATTCCCCCTAAGTGGTATGTAACGAGTGTGAACCTAATCCATCTCTAATAAATGCTATTTGCACTAAGACAAAACTTCTGATGTTGCAAAAACTGATCCATGAGAAAGGTCAAGTGATGTGTCTAGCATAACCATAAAAGCCCCATATTTTTATCTCAAATACTTTTCCTAATACAAATAAAGTACCATTATATTATAACAATGCAGCGCACCATAAGCATGTAATAAACATCATTATTGGTTGGCATGTATGCATGTACGTATATTTGTAATTACTGAGAACTGAAATGTACACTATTGACATGAAATGCCAAAAGAATTACTTTGAATAAGCCCATCCCATCTTGAGTCCACAGGACCAAAGTTAGTCTCTAGGTCTTGCCCTATGGTAAGCCCCACGGAGGCGCCAAGCGCCCTTTCGGGACAGCTTGGTAACTCCCTGGTCGTTAAAGGGGGGGCTCAGTCTTCACTTTATGAGGATCTGCCCTGGTAGATACCCTCGAGTTTATATAAGCCAAGGTGTTTGTTAAATTCAAGCGAGGGAAAACTTCCTGCTGGCATGTAGAATGATGCATCTGCATAATGTAAGTGTCACATTATATTTGAAAGTAATGAGTCGGTAATTCAAACACAAACATCACTTAAATTATCCTTACTTGGACATGTTTCGGAGAACAGTTTGTCCCCATTGTCAGCAGTTATCCAACTGGTTGGATCCGTGGTTTCCTGAAGTGAACTGAGGAAACCATGGATCCAACCAGTCGGATTACTGCTGACAATGGGGACAAACTGTTCTCCGAAACATGTCCAAGTAAGGATAATTTAAGTGATGTTTGTGTTTGAATTACCAACTCATTACTTTCAAATGTTAAATACTTCACTGTTTCTAACCTTTTGCTTCAAATAATGATGTCACATTATATGTTTGTTTATAAATGGTCCGTAATTTCTATTTACTCTGGAGAGTTCAGTGGGAAGTTGAATGGGAGTTGTTCGGATTGGGTTGGACTCGAGGGGGCGGTGTGTTCCCGTTACCTGCAAGAGATTGGGTATCTCCGGCCACGCTTTGGCTGCCCAGAGGGGGCAGAGGGTTTCCTAAAAGGTGCCGGGTACTAGTCTGCAGAGCTAGTAGAAGGTGTGCTAGATCATCAGGCGGCCCCACTGAGGTTATTCAGTAGTCTTCCCTGTGGGGTTGACGTGCATAAGTGGCATATCCACTTCCACCCGTCTTGACGTTGTTGTCGATGGGGGGGGGGGGGGGACTTTTTAGATTCAAGATATTGCCCCAAGGAAAGACCCCCGGAATTTTTCATCGCTCCCGAGTTGACAGAGGCCGGAGTCTTCGGACTTTCGGGTAGATCTTGTGACAACAGTTCAAAACAGTATTATTCTGCTGTTCTTCTGTTTAAAAACCAGGAAAAATGTATCAGCAAGAGCAACTTACAACTGAAATGAGACACGAGGTAATCCACCTTCCCCCTTTCCACTGGGGGTACAATCCAATTGAGTTAATGTGGGCTCAAATTATGTTGCAAACAGAAATACTTTTAAACTGGCTGAAGTTGAACAACTTATTCACAAAGAAATTGACAAGGTAACACAAGAAAACTGAGAAAACTGTGCAAGACGTGCAGATAAACTACAAAAATGATTTTTGGAAAGAAATAGCACGTAATGAGATTTGGTAGCTATCATCATAAATTTGCAATATTTGGATGATGAAGACAATGACAATGACAATTGTCTTCTGAAATAAGTGACATTCTCAGCTATATGAATGCGTGCCACTGGCAGTTTTGTTGGATTAGAAAATAGTTATTTCATAAACTATAATTACAATTATAGCATTTAAAAAATGTGCATATGGCTGGCCCCGTAGCTCAGTCAGTAGAGCACCTGCCTGTCGTGCTAGGGGTCCTGGGTTCAATTCCCAGCGGTGGGGGTGGGGATTTTTCTCCGACCAAGATAATTCCCCATCTTCCCCAGAGTCTGGAAGTATGAATGAGAGTGTGAATGTGTGCGTGATCTAACGATTAAAAACCAAAGATAACGAGTTAACACCTTCAGTATGTTCCAAAGGAGAATGGCCGCCGATATGACCATAGCAGTTAAAGGCTATGAAGGCTGTGAAGGAAAAAAATGTGCATAATATGCAAATATCCAAGTTACAATTGTGATTTCAATGAATTCAGTTTGCATTCCCTTACATCTAGAATCAAGAAGACTCGCAGGTTACGACAGAGAGGGAAACATCAAAACAGTGCGGGGTAACGAGGTGGCAACGTTGAGTGCGCTAACAGGCCAGAACTCTTCCCATATGAAACACATAATAGATGTTAAACACAACATTGAAACCACATGAAAACCACAACATTTGCCATAACATTAAACTGTTAAAATCTTTAAGTACACCCATAGAATTGGATATTTGGGAAAAAATATTCATAACCAAAAACCGTGATAAAGTTATAAATTTTGAAATCCCGGCATTAATCCCTAACACCAGATGGCAGAGGGATCGGCGCACCGTAGTAGTGGAAGAAGAATGTTCATTTAGTCACCAAACAGCTGAGGATGAGATCGAATGATCTTGAAAACGTTTCAATTATACAACAATAAGTAAGTGAAGTTTGAGTGTAAACATAGTGACTCATAAATCAAACTCAAAAATACAGGATCCTGTTATTACTCTTTTCTCCCCTCTTTTTGCTTAAAACTATTCACAAATATACTATTTTAGTAGTGGCAACTATTTATTTTCTAGATGCTAGCATACACAGGCTATCAATGTAGTCACTAGTGTTGCACATGTTCACAGCAATGTGGAAGTATTTGGATGAGGTTGACATAGACAAACCAGATGTGCCAGTTTTACTGAGACAATCCCAGTTTCAATGCTTCACTCTCCAGAGGAAATCATATGGGACACATAATTTTCCTGGTTGTTAATCAAGTAATAAAATGTGTGCAATAATATTCCTGAATTAATTCAATATTTGTGGAAATTAATTTTGTGAAGAAAGTGAGCAATGTGGTGTTTGAAAAGTGTTGTTTTGAGACAGTATATTGAATACTAATGGGTATCAACAAAACCATGATTTGATAACTGTTAAATCATAACAGCACCAATGAGATGTAGAATAAAGTCAGCATCACACTTAACTACTACTGTAACTTATATTTAATATTGTAGGAATATTTTTAAAAGTGTGGAATAAGCTGGACATATATACGAGGTTCAGCTGATAAGTCCCGGGCCTCACATAGACATGATGCCACTGGGTCAGTTTGACAGATAGCATCATATAGTTTAACTCTACACTACCTTGCATCCATAGTTATAGGTCAATAGCTTGTTTAGTTTTTGAATGACAGTATTTTAAACAAGACAAGTGTAGAGGTTTCACGAAAATGGAGGATTTGTAAAAACAAGCAGTGATTAAATACTTCCATTTGAAAGGCTTAACACCTAAAGAAATCAAGGAGGAAATGGACACTACATTGAAAGACTCTGCCACTTCATATACAATGATTAAAAGGTGGGTTGAAGAGTTAAAATGGGACGTACGAGTACTAGTGATGAGCCTCGCTCTGGATGCTCTGTGAAGTCACAACTTCAGAGATCGTTGAAAAAATTCATTGTTTAGTACTAGAAGACTGCAGACTAAAGTTGTTTGAGACAGCAGAGGCTGTAAACATATCAAAAGAACGTGCAGGTAATATTTTAAGTAATGTTTTGGGCTTTCACAAGGTCTGTCCGCATTTGTTGACATCTGATCAAAAGTTGCAAAGAAAAACTGTTTCTGTGAAGAATTTGGAGCTCTACCGTGAAAATCCCAGTTAATTTTTGAGACTGTTTACTGCCATGGATGAAACTTGGATATATCACTACACTCCAGTAAATAAATCACAGTCAAAACAGTGGACTGCGCCAGATGAACCAACTCCAAAAAAGACAGTCAACTTTGTCAGTTAACAAGGTTATGGCGAGTTTTCTGGAATGCACAGCGAATTATTTTTATTGATTACTTGGAAAAGGATAAAAGTATCACTGGTGACTACTACACAAACTTACTGCAACATTTGAGTGATGAGGTAAAAAGAAAAAGACCTCATTTGGCAAATAAAAAATCTTATTTCTTCACGACTGCTCCGGCCCATCGTTCAGTCATTGCAATGGGAAAAATGTGTGAATTAAAGCTCGAATTGCTTGAACATCCACCCTATTTGCCAGATCTAGCACCCAGTGACTACCACCTGTTCCCAAACCTCAAAAAATTTCTTGGAGGACAAAGATTTCACAGCAACGAGGTCATTGATGCAGAAAACAGCTATTTTGAGGACCATGATAAATCACACTACAGAGATGGTTTAATTAAATTAGAACATGTTGTGACAAAAGTATTAGCCTTTCTGGAGAATATGTTGAGAAATAAAAAAAAAATTTACTGTAGAACCAGCTTTGGCAAATATCACTAATGGGCTAAACGTATGGTCTTGCATTATGGTTGTAACAGTACATCAGGACTTGATCTCTTGTGTATCTGTGGGAACAAATAATCACAGGACTGAGTGTAGGGTTAAAACATTAAAATACAGCAAAGGCGCAACAATACAACACACACTTTGAAACTAACTTCAGATGGCTTGACACGTATCAGGGTGCAGAATATAATTGACATCAACGTTCAGAATGGTGGCGAGAAACATAACAAAGATATTTATTAATTTTTAGATGAGTTGTATTTAAATCGTAGTTAAATCTCGATAACAAAGATAGTTGGTAGCACACGATACTTTGAAATAAAATGCAGTTGCAACCAAGTACCTTATCAATCACATCCTTACTTCTCCAGCTGACTTAGTTCAATGACCCAATTTATCCCTTTCCTCACTGCACCACATTCAATTTTCTTCTGCTCCTCTTCTCTCCTAGCCTCCCTCATCTCAATTGACTTCCCCTGTTTCTGCTGATCATCTACTTTGTTCAGTTCATATACTGTAATGATTTTTAGCTGTCATATTCACTTTTGGCACCTCAAAGTTTGATGCACTCGGTCCATTAACTCTTCTGGTTAGTTTCATTTTTGCTTGATCATCTATTTACAGCGTGAAGTTATGGATACATGCCCCTTTTCCTTGATCACATCCCTGACTTCTTTGGTCAATTAGTCCCCTCTTATTTCCCTCTGGTCATGTGATAAATCCTTATATAAATGTCTCATCACTATATTGAATCTTCCATTGCTGTCTTCCAATTTCAGAACTGTCTCCAAGTCTTCAATGTCCATTTTAATTGCCTCTAATATATTGTATACATCCTCCTCTTTGCTTGGTTCCCACCATTCTTCTTTCAAATTTTCTCTTTCAGCCACTACTCTTAAATCCTTCAGTTTGTCCATTGTCTGTAATCACTTCCATAACCATTCTCTCTCAGAAAGACTAATAAACAAAGCAGGTGTGCAATGGATCAGTAATAATTAAGAAGCTTATGGTTTTGATAGACCATCTCTTATAAACCTAAATCTATCCTGTGAAGTATACAATATTACCTGAGTCCGTTGTGTCTGTAGTGAGGCTTTACGGCGCACAATTTCTATGGTCATTAGCGCCCAATAAAAACAATGACACTAAAAGTGTTGGACCTGAGCCCTCAGCTCAAAGACTAAAACTTTAAAACAGTAAAAAAGTCACTAATACAGTGCCAGCAACTGTACAAGTAGAACAAAAGCAAACCCCAATATGACATTAAGGCTGATAAAATAACTCGCATAAAAAGCTAAAAGGAGAATAAAAGATAAAATATGAGTCAAACATGGGTGCCCATTACGCTACAATGAATAAAACGTAAAACACGATCCACTGCACATGAAGTGTCTGCCAGCAACTCAGACAGGGTCATCGGCAGGTCCAATGACACACGAAACTGAGTTAAAAACTGGCACTGAACTAAAACATGCTGTATCATCATGGGCTCATGACAATGAGCACAGAATGTTGCAGCAGCAGAAGATAAAAGGTGACCATGGCTAAAACGGCAGTGCCCGATAAGCAATCTTGCTAAATTCACTTCCTCGCAACAAGAGGCACACGAAGAAGTGCTCCAGATGACTGGGAGGGTTTCACCTCCTTAAGTTTGTTCCTCTTACGGTCATTCCAATCACCGCCCCACCTTGAGAGGATGACACAACGTAAAACTGCGCTAAAATCGTCTGAGGAAATGCAAGAACTAAAACATCTGGGAGCTAAACCAGTTGCCTTCACAGTAGCGTCGGCAGCCTCATTTCCAGATAAGCTTACGTGTCCAGGTACCCACACAAAAGAGACGCAAGTGCCTGCACTGGCGAGTGTGTGAAGGCAGTCCTGGATCCGCTGTACAAATGGATAGTAGTTGTACAGCATCTGTAAGCTCTGGAGGGCACTCAAAGAATCTGAGCAGATAACCCAAGACTGTAAGGCTTGCCAACGAACATATAAAAGAGCTTGGTAAATACCAAACAGCTCTGCCATAAAAATCAAGCACTGAGGTAAAAGACGAAAGCTAAAACTCTGCCTACCGTGAATAAAAGCACATCCCACTCCCCTGTTGTCCTTTCAGCCATCAGTGTATATAAAACTACAGTCTGAACTGCGCCTGAACATCTAAAAAGCCCAAATGAAGAACTGAATCTGGCGTCGACAACTTCGGCATGGACAGCAGGTCCAGATTTACCTGGATCTCGGAGCAGAGCCATGGGGGAAATTGTGTTTCTCCTTTGCGAAGTGTTGCAGGTAAATCAATGTCCAACAGCCGAAGCAGAGGGCAAAACCGAATGCCAGGCTGGGTATGTTGCTATGTATTGTTGCCACTACTAAAGTATGAGCTTGTATATAAGGTTAAATCCTTCGTGATAAGAATATTTGTTTTTGAGAGACTAATGATAGCATAATTAATCATACTATGTGCTTAGCCATTGTCTTTAATTCTGGTTGACAGGGCTTTCACATGTTTAATTTAATGATGTTTTAACACCTGCAAAGAAGAGAGGTATATGGCAGAAAAATGATATAGTTTTTGTCACTTATTGCTGAATCCACAATAAAAAATGACTGACATGTTGATAAAAGGAAATTCAGTATGACCTGCACCATACATTATTTAACTTTGCAAAATTGTACTATTACCTTCCAATGTGATGCGGTATAAAATATTCATATTTTATATAAAGTAATGTACACACACAATGCATATACAAGTACTATACATACATATATACAATACCCATGTCAATGTACACACCAAGATTTTCATGCTGCTCAAAGTTTCACTGCAACGAAAGTTTATTTATTTATGAAATAAGAAGCAAAAATTAATATCCTACAGTTTCTACAGAATTTTGTGACATAACTACAATGCTACACAAACAAAACACCATAACACACAGTGCTCTTTTCACTCCTATAAGGTGCTAATCAATATTTCATGCAAAATTATACTATTGATCTTATTAGTCAAGTTTTCATGGCTTAAAACTTCTTTCAGTTTTCTCAAAGCCCACTAAGAATTACTTCTTTAAGTTAAACTATGCAATGCAACTATTTCAGTCTTGAAAACAAAAACATAATGGTCTGATATATGGTATTCCCCTGACCTTTTTCTAGCCATTCTTCTGGAAGCTATTCTTACAAAACTTCAAAGATCCATTTCTTGTTAATCAAGATAAGTACTTACATATTTTGTTGAAGGAGGAAAAAGAATACAATAGCCAAATGTCAGACTTTAAACAGACAGAACCCTTTGAAATTCTATGCAAAGAAAAATGAACAGAAACTTATCACTTTAAAAAGTAGAAGTGTTGGAAAATTCAATACAATAACAAAGAATGTCTTGGGAGTGGTTAACACCATAAAAATTATATTTCACATAAAATGTATTTTAACAAACTCCACTTTTCTCATGGTAAGATATTCTCTATCTTGATAAAGTGTAGGCTTTCATGGCCAAAGTCAATATAACTGGAAGTTATTTCCAGATGTTTCATCCACAACTGTGGCAGACATCTTCAGTGGCATGGTCACAGTCTCCTCGGAGAAGTTTGTCAATCATACAAAAGTCATTGTAAATAAAGATCATTTCAAAGGCTGTCTCCATCTAGATAAACCTTCCATTTCATAAAAATATCTTAAAACATATGGTATTTAATCAAAACAGAACTGTTTTTGAGAAAATCAAATATAATTATATTTTTCTAAGTAAACAGCAGTTGGAGAAAGGGGAGATCTTCTTGTAAATCTTCATGTTGTATCCTTGGAAGATACTGAACTTAGATAAGAAGTTTGGTGTTAAACAGTTTTTAAATTTTTTTTAAGGCAGCTTCCCAATAATGAGAAAGATAAACCTGGATTCATCATCATCCTCCGGAAGCCAAGCAACAATCAAAACAATAGTTGGTTCCAGAAAATCTGCTCCAAAGAAGGCAAAGGCAGTTCCATCGGCCAGAAAAGGGATGGCGATGATGTTTTGGGATGCAAAGGTTTCATAGTCTTTGAGTCTCTGACTTCTTGGAAAAAGGAAAAACGATTACTGGAGCATACTGCAGTGAGTTATTGGCCCAGTTCGACAAGAAGTTGAAGGAGACAGCTCCATTTGGCAAAGAAGAAAGTTGTTTCACCACAATAATACGCCAGCACATTCATCCGAAGTTGCCGCCACCAAACTGAATGAAGTGCTGCCACTTCCACCATATTTTCCTGTTCCCAAACATGAAGAAATGGCTCGCAGGAACAACATTTAGATCAAATGAGGTCATCGTGGACACAGAGGCTTATTTTGGAAGCTTAACAATTCTTACTTTTTAAAGGGGTTAAAAAATGGCAGGAGCATTTGCAGAAGTGTATATCCCTAAAAGGAAACTATGTTGTGGAATAAATAATTTGTGTATGAAGAACCTGGAGTCTTCATTCCTACAACGTATACTTATTGAACCACCCTTGTATATGTGGTGAAATATTGGTACTTAATTTTTAAAGACAATGTATAGCTTTAGTATGCTTTAGGTTTAGGTAGTGATTGCCTTTACACAACATTAAAATCCACCTGTATCATAAGGAGGGGAAGACGAGATATACTGGTAAAGAGTGACTGATCACAAGTGGCTGGTTACACAAGGCAGAAACTGTTGCAGTGCATATCAATTTCATTCCACAATGATAAATTACAACATACTATTATTCACATGTCTAGCCTACACCTTTCTAGATAAACATACATTCAAAAAGTACCAGAAGAAATACTGTAAATATAAAATTTTCAAATGCAAACCTGACTTCTGGCACTTATAACTCAAGTAAACCAAACTTCAGTTAAGAGGTAAACCACCATGATGCTGCAAAATGTGATTTTTTACATATAAACAAAAAAGATGGTAAGAGTAAAATTGTAAAATAAATGACAACTTACAAAAGCAATTTAATATTTTAAAAAATCATTTACAATTCTTACACAACCAAAAATAATAATTTGCTGTACTGTCAATTTTATAATTTTACCATTTCAGCAGCCATTTAACTTGATGGAGCAAAGTTGAAAAGAAACAGATAATTATACTACAGGGTGTATATAAACGAATATTAGAGTTTTAACTCTTTATAATACTTATTACATTCAACTTAGTTATAAATGATATGTCAAATGAAAAAGCAACTCAAACAGTTTTACCAAGAACCTTATAAATGTTCAATTTGACTACCCTTTGTCACACGGCACACATCAAGTCTATAGCCGAGTTCTTCCCAAACGTTGATAAGTGTGTATTCAGTAATTGTACCAACAGCTGCTTCAATCCGGTTTCTTAATTTAGGGAGGTCAGCTGGTAGCTGAGGCATGTACACATGATCCTTGATGAAGCCCCAAAGGTAAAAATCACATGGTGTTAGGTCAGGAAAACGTGGAGGCCATGCATAGCAAGTCCTGTCAATGGGGCCCTTGTGGCCTATTCAGGACTCAGGTACAGTGACATTCAACCAATCGCGTACTTCGTTATGCCAGTGAGGTGGGGCACCATCTTGCTGGAAAATGAAATTCACTGGCTCATTTTCTTCCAACTGAGGGAAGAACCATTGCTCTAGTGTATCAAGGTAAGAAGTGCCAGTTACAGTAGGTTCACCAAAAAAGAAAGGTCCATAAACTTTGCGCCGGGATACGGCACAAAAAACATTGACTTTAGGGGAATCTCGTTGCATTTGAACCATCTCGTGAGGATTTTTTGAGTCCCAAATGCGAACATTATGAGTGTTAACATGTCCACTAAGGTGAAACGTCGATTCATCACTGAAGACAACACGATCCATAAAATCGTCATCGTCATGAAACATGTTGTTTGCAAAGTTGGCACGTAATCCATGGTCTGTCGGCTTTAGAGCCTGTAATAACTGTAAATGGTAAGGACGTAGCTGTAAGCATTTTCTTACAACTTTCCAAACAGTTGACACAGGAATTTGTAATTCATGACTAGCCTTCCAGACTGATTTCTTTGAGCTACAAGTGAATGACTCTCTCACTCACTCAACACTCTTGGTCGTCCTGTGCTCTTCCCTTTACAAAGGCAACCGGTATCTTCAAACTGATGATACCATCTACGAATGAACATTCACAATCACAACCAAATCACAACCAAACTTAATGCGGAACGCATGTTGCACAGTAACTACATTTTCGGTCTTTGCAAACTGCAAAACACAAAACACTTTCTGTTTACTAGTCGCCATCTTTGCTACTAATGCCGTCTAGTGGATTGTTGCAGAAACATTGCATGCACATGCGCACTGGTGTCAACAAACAAAACTGTTTGAGTTGGTTTTTCATTTGACATATCATTTATAACTGTAAGTTGAATGTAATATATATTATAAAGAGTTAAAACCCCGATATTCATTTATATACACCCTGTATTAACTAAAATTGCAATATCTATATTAACAAAGAAAGCCCCTTTTAGATTAATTCCATTCCCTTTTAATGTAAATCTGAGATAGGAATTTTCTGTTTAGAAGAAAATATTAACATATTATTCCATTGGACATAATGCTAAGCCTTCTTTGCAGGAACAAAAAACAAGATGTACATAAAAAAATATGATAATTGAACACAATGGTTTATTAATAAATTTTAAGAATTTTGTTTATTTTTGTATCTGTTTAACATAGCTCCCCAGAAGTGTTTTGCCTTAAATAGCAAACATAAGAATAAAATAATTATTAAAGAGTGAAGTAGGGAAGTAATGAAAAATAATAAAACCTATTAGCATTTTACATTTCCAATGCAAAAAAAAATAAATTAAGGTGCTGCCTTTTAAAGTTTAGGAGTTTACATATCTTAACTCACAGGAAGAATAAAGAGAGGGCAGACAAATTTACAGAGAGCGGGAAGGAAAACAGAGGAGGAAAATAAAAGGTAAACACTGAAGTAGGTACAGCAAAATTACAAATCTTTGGGCATGGTGGTTATGCTCTTATACTGAAATTAGCCAATAAGCAGGGCAGCTAGGAAATAATTGAAAGGAGAATTTCCTCTGTATATGTACTGAGGAGCTTAACTGGAGCATATTATAGCATTTAGTTGTATTAAAGGTTTCTAGCGCAATTTGAGGGGATTATTTATTGAGTGGGCTGCGCTGCTGAGCAATGTAGTTAGTAGAATAGTAGAAGAGTGGTGTGATACTTTCTATACAGTGCACTGTCCCTCGTCTTTAGTGTGAGAGCAGCAAACACTCAACATGCAAACACTCCAAGGTAACTGTTCCAATTATTGCAGCTCAATCATAAAAGTCAATGAACGTACATGTGTATAATGCATAAAAAACTGAAGCTAACAACAGTGAAGCAATATAAATATTACAATTTTAAAAAATTTACTTACCATCTTTGTGCTAATAAAAAATTTCAAAATCTTTTTAAAGAATTTGCTATAATTCTAGTCCCTCAAAATAAATATAACACAAATAAGTTTTCTATAAAAGATAAAATTTCTCATAATAAAACATCTGGCACTTATCAATTTAACTGTTTAGATTGTGACCGGGTTTACAATGGAAGGACCAAAAATAATTTGGAAAGCAGATTTAGAACCAGATTAGAAATATTAGGTATAAAATTACTAACAAAAAAGCTGTGGCAGAAAAAAATTTTGGTCATTTAACCTTGAAAAAAATCAAGAAGTTAAAGCAATTAAATGGGACAACAGACTTAATCATTTTGGTGGAAATATTTATTTAAAAAAATAGATATCGCAAGATGACTTTTGAAATACCACTAATTGATTCTATCAATAAGTTTGTTTTATTTTAAGAGGTTGGTAATAAAAAATATTCATGCCCGATTTCACCAACAGATGTTAAAATCAACGTTAACAAATGTAACATAGCAACTGTAACAACGCTGTTAAATTTCTTGCATTTCACCAACCTGTTTTCTGAAAATATTAACAAACACGTGTTAATGCCAAGAAACTTTGAAATATTACAGCTATAGAAGGCTATGGATGAGTCGTATTATTTTCTGAACGTACTGCGCTTGTTTTCATTTTCGTCTGCACACAGCTAAAAAAAATGGTGGATAAACAAATCGTAAACAAAAGCCATGAAACAAATTTCTCATCAATGGAGAAAGAATTGTTAATTGAATTGGTGACGAAGTATAAGGATATCTTGGAAAATAGGAGGATGGATGCAGTGAATGTACAAGAGAAAGATGTCATGTGGGAAAAAATTGGAAACGAATTTAATTCAAATGCATGTGTCATTACTAGAAACCCGAAACATCATCTTCACTATTACATAAATTTAAAACGAGATGCAAAGAAGTACAAGTGACAAGTGACTTGAACATTTCAAGACGGGAAGTGGACAGTGTATTATCCACATAATTCAGTGAATTATAACATCACAAGGTTATGAATACTTGAAGCAAAGGTGAGATTGGCATATTCCTTTCAATGCATGTTCTAACTCAGTATTACGTAAATTTAAAATGAGGTGTGAATAAGTACAAGTGACGAGTGACTTGAACCTTTCAAGACGGGAAAGTGGACAGTATATTATCCACATAATTCAGAGAATTATAAAATAGCAAAATTATGAATACTTGAAGCAAAGGTGAGATTGGCATATTCCTTTCGATGCATGTTCTAACCTCTCTTGTACTTCCACAGTAACCTTTATAGCAACTTGTTTGGACAGTCTATAACTCTGTAGAAAATTTTCTTCTGATAGCTTCTCAAAATCATTTCTCCCCATAGGCTGTACTCTATTACGAATGCCATTTACATGATCTTAAATATAGCAAATCGGCAACAACAGCTGTGTTCACGCCCGCCATCTTGACTATTTACAATTGTTAAGGACTTAACATCAGAAATTTGACTTGTTAGTTTAACAAAACATTTAACCAAGTGTTAAGCTAACACTTGTTGGTGAAATGCATTTTTTGTTATAACTATTGTTAAACCCGTGTTAAGTCTTAACATCTGTTGGTGAAATCGGGCGTCAATTGCCTAATGGCAGTAACAATAACAGCAGAAATAAAAATAAAAAATAAAAATAAAATCCGCTGCAGATGCAAATACAGTATTTGTAAAACTAGTCCTGTGAATTGTGAAGAATTTATAATTTCTTCAAAGCATAAGTGAAGCTTGTAATAAATTATTACATTTTAGTATGTGTGTATGTTTCTTATATGTTCTATGCTCTTACACTTATTTCCACCAAATTTGGCACCGATAATAAATCTTTGACAAAAGGCAAAAATTACTGCCTAGCTTAGAATTTGAAATACCGTCTTCATTTCACACAGTTAATTATTTAATTTTATGTAATGCATTCATAAGCTTGCATGACCATCCATATCTTTGTCAATGATAATCATAGCTGCTTGAACATTGCCAACATAGGAATAATTAATTAGCAAAACTACACTAGTGTCCAAAAGTTAAGCATAATGCAATATATGTTATATGTGTTTGGAGGAATTTAGTAACAGTGATGTCCAAATTAATCTCAAAAAATATTTGTAGTTGGTTTATTGATACTCGTCACTTACTTGTTTATATTATAACGTTTATATTATAATATAAACAAGTAAGTGACGAGTATCAATTAAACAACTACAAATAGTTTTTGAGAATAATGCAATATATATATTAAATTATAGATGAGTCGTATTTATTGCACATCAGCTTCACTTACGTACCTATATTGAGGACATGTTTCACAAACTATTGTTCGCATCATCAGCTCTATTGCGACTAAAGCTTGATCCAGTGGTTCAAAATAGTGTGCGATGAGATATAGATTAAACAAAAACAGGACAAGTATCTGATTTTTATATCTATTAATATGCTCTTAAAACTTTATGTACAAGATGTTAAAAGCATTATTTTTCAAATATTTACATAATTTATGATCCCATTCACCAACGGTTGTGTGAATGTTACCTAAAGGCATTAGTGCGAGGGACTGAGGCAGTAGGAAGGCCCTGCTTATCGGCATCATGGTCTGAGAGTGTGAGAAGGAGGTAAACCATACCTTGAAGCATGAGAACGCAGCAGGCATGCAGAAACTGTTGTGCCACCTTACCTCCACAGTGGTGGCTGGAGGTGGTGGAGGTCCAGAAGATAATTCTTGAGAACTGCTAACTGTGTGTTGTGTTACGTCAGCCTCTGTGATGCCACTGTTACCCATGCTGCTAAACTTTGTTACACTGGCTAGAACCAAACAACAAAATCTTAGTGAACAAAAGAGCATACAAAATAAATATGAAATCAAAAGCAGCAGAGAATTAATTAGAACATAGCAAGTATACATACAACCTATTTAACTGGCCAAAATTTATTAATTTCACTCATCATTTGTTAGGACATTTTCTCCTGAAATTAGTAGAACAGGAAACACAGAATTTACTAGCCAAAATGTATAATATTTGTTATGCTTTTAATTTGTAATACAAGCATTTATCTAAGAAACTCCTTACATAATGCAGTGACTATGGCCCAAGTTTTGGGAGATCGGTTGAGCAGTTAGACCAAGTACTGCTCTTGCTTAGCATGAACATCAGAAGAGCTATTGTCAGATAATCAGAATCTTCGTAAGTTTCCCTTCTCTCTGCCTCATAGAATGTTCCGACTGCTGTATAAGGAAGCAATTATGTGAGGGACAGTGAGTGCATTTCTGATGCACCAGATATAAATAGAGAGGGGGTTCAGATGTTGAATCCAATGTACTAGAAACACCACAAGTGCTAGCGGTCCATAGCACCTGCACTGCTGGAATTCAATTCAATTTAATTCAATTTCAATTCAATTTATTCATCTCCTATATTTCATATAGAGGGTATGTCATTTTATATTATAAGAAAAACATAAAAATACACCCAAAAGTCTACACTGCTTAGAAACTAAAATGTACATTGTTTATTTTCCATTTTTTGTTTTGTACTCTTCCACACTATAAAAAGCTTGTTCTGACAAATACCTTTTTATATTCTTAAAGGGGTTAGAATTCCTTCCTTCATTCTCACACTGCAGAAATAAAGACGTGATGGTAAGAACTAAATATAAAACTGGTGAACATTACTGCAGATAAAACTATTGTTAGCAAAGTCAAACTCCTAATATCACATGTGTTATGTGTGTTTGTGTGCAGCTGGAATATACATAAAGGTAAGGAGGTGATAGCAACAAGTGAAAAGCAAGTACTACACTTCTCTTACCAGAAGACTGATGTTTAGGCTGCACTGAACGCTGAATTGCTGTGAAGGTCTGGGCTTCTCTCTGGGATTTAAGAGAACAAAGGGAAAGACGCTCTTCCTCACCACCAGATACTGACCCACAACACATATTATCTGGCAATTCGTAGGCATATAAGGAACTACTAACCAACGTTTTTATCTTCTGATCATCAGGAGGAACATTCTGAAACAAGAAAACAAAACTGAAAGATAATTTAAGTTTGACAACTTTGGAGCTGCATCAGTAATAAGCAATAGAAAAATCTCATGTTCCACACACATGATTTTCTCTACTGATTCAACCACCTATTCTTACAGACCCTTATTCTTCTATCTACTTCATGTTAAGATAAACATAGAAATGATTTGTATTACTCTTAGGGCTTTCAAAAATGATTGGCACTAATTTTTTTCCCCACAGGAACCATTTATTAAACAAACTCATTCGGTAAATCCTTTCATGGAAGTGTTGAAAACAGTGTTGTTGGATATAGTGTTGTTGTTATAGTGTCATTAATCGACTCCAAATAAATTTAATTAAACTCATTCAGGTTACATTACAGGTATTCCCAGCCAATGTCTATGCACTTGTTCCATCATTCTGGCAGCTTCCGTGTGTGTGTAGCAAACCACTTTTTGGGGGTATCTCGGTACCAGTGTTAAACAACTACATGAAGTTCATCACATGACTTCCACATGACTTCTTTTGAGTTGAATACTCGAAGCTACATCCAGTGAATATGAAGGATGTGGCAGCACAGTAAACTTTAGTTCACGACTGATGATAAGGGTCGTGCATTGTCTTATTGTAGAAGAACAGCATGGCCCCATTTTCAGCAGCGGTGTTGCTGAATGCATCAGCAGAGTTGGTGCAGTGAATTACAGTACTGAGCCATGTAGATGGTCATAGGGAGCCTATCCACCAGAAGTATCCCTTCCTGGTCCAAGAACACAGTTGTCATTTGTTTCCGAACAAATAGTCCCACTGTGTCTTCTTGGGACAAGGGCTCAAAGTATGCTTCCACTCCATAGGCTGGCATTTCTTTTCTAGAGTCTTGTAGAAAAACCATGACTCATTGACAGTGACCAGTTGTGCACAGAATTCCTCTGGATCCACACTACTGTTGCCTCAACTGTTGGCATATCTCCACATGGTTCTAGTTTTGTGCATTGGTGAGGGTAAGCGGCACCCATTGTGCACACACCATCTTCAAATTGTCATGGATTATGGTGTGGAGGGTTCCCCATGATAAACATGTTACTTGACTAGTTCATCAAACGTGATTTGCCTGTTCTCACTGCCATTGACAAGCTGGGTATTGTCTGGTTTGTGTGCATTTGCTGGACACCCAGTATTTTTGCATTTTTCAGCTTGGTCCCTGCCGTCTTTGAATTCAGACACCCAATAAAACACGGATCTGAGACTTGGTGATGCCTCGCCATATATGGCCACTAACCTCTTGTCTGAAGCACTCACCCTTCCCTTCAGAGAAACCACACAGTCCACCTTGGTCCATGCTTGTCAGCTTCCATGTTGTTTCATCAAAGTCCACAAGGTACTCCCAAGCTGGTACAATTGCCACTCCAGGAGCTACCTAAGGGAGGCAGCAACATCTGGTGGCAGCAGACAGTACTACAGTCAATGTTCACGCATACACTGACACATATTTAAAACTGCTACATTGCAGGAGTTATAGGGGAGTGCCAATCATTACTGAATTACCCAAGTATATTTCCTTATAGATACAATGGGAATGGAAGAATGTAGTAGGTTCTAAGCAAGTCAAATTTTTAAGAAGTGACTGCTATATGATGGCTTTCAAATTACATTTTCTTTACCTGGACAGGAGGGTAAAAATAAATTACAAATATTGGACCATTCCAATTAATAACAAGCAGTATCTTAGGAATTGTTAAAATATTGATAAACCATAAACTTCAATGAGATCCAGATTTTTTTTGTAGTAAGATTTTATCTACTTCTTATGGTTTACCAGTTATCCAACTCATTGGGTATGAACAGGATTGTTGAAGCTATTCCCAGAAAATTCAAAATATATATTTCAGTGGTATATCTTTAAACATATAGTATAATTACAACTATTTTTAATAAAATAAAAAATTAAAAAATGTTTGATAACTCTAAAATTCTTCAGACGGTTTTGGGTGGAGAGTTTTTACTGTTGAAAATCTTTGTGTTGTATCCTTGGAATTTGGTACTTAACAGATATAATACATTAGTTATGCTGTTCACAGACTGACATACACAGAGAATCCCAAATTGATGTATACACTCTTTGAACTGTTATTTCTCCACAACAAAATGAGACAGAAATACAGTTTTTGCTATGTATGATCCACAAGGCACTGGAAATGCATAGCAACACATTCATAAATCTTCATATCTTTATAAAAAACAGTGGCGATGAGATTATCATTCGAGAAATGTAAGTGGATACTGAAGTGTTATTGGAAAGTGGAGAATGTTGTTGAAGTGCCATAATGTTGGATAGTTGAATTAAGGACACCACCACCAACAAGGGTAACAATAACAAGAATTTGAGACAAGTTTGAAGACGATAGAATGGTACAAGATGTGTTGAAAGGTTGAAGCAAAAGAAACGAGAGTCTATTGCAGTCATGCAGGTCTTTGCACAATCCCCAAAGAAGTCAGTGAGGCAATGTTCTTGTGAAGTTGGTATCAAGAAATGCAGTGTTCATCAAATTTTGCAGAGCCAAAAAAGGAAGCCTTATATTCCAAGGCTTCTCCACATATTAAATGAGGACAAACCACATAGGCGACTGCAATTTTGTGAGTGGTTCTGCAGAAGTGTGATGAAAGAGAAGATTTTCCGGACATTTTGAACATGTACAGACTTAAGAAATAAATCACAACAAAATCTGTATTTCTAACTCATTTCGTTGCAGAGAAATAATAGTTGAAAGAGTTTATACATCAGTTTGGGACACTATACATATAATGGATAGACAGCCTCAAAACATGTGTTTCCAGTGAAATCTTGGTATTGAAATTTCGGGTAATATACAACACTTCCCCTATGTACTGTACATAGTAGAGGAAGTAAATAAAGCAGCTAAAGGATACTGTTGTAAAACACATCAACTGATACACAAGTAAACAGCTGATGCAGCTCGGATATAAGTAGGGAGTTAACATACAATGATTCTGACAATGGAAATTGAAAATTTAATGCAAGAAAATCATTTTCTTTAATCATATGTGACCAAAATGCAGTTAATAAAATGCTAATGGAGCCACAAAGGTATAGAAAAAAGTTCAGGTGTATTTCTGAAACAACTGAATTGAAGGAATTGGTTTAAAAGCAAAGATAACACATGTGTGAATGTATGTTTCTGAATTACCTTGATTTGTGCTGCTGAAATTTCTGCCAGTTTAAGTAGATGAGGTGGGATACCACAAAGGTTTGCTAATGCAGTTTTCACACTGCTATACTTTTCATCCATATTTAGGCGCAATCCATATCTTACAGGTACTGTTCCATCTAAGCGAATAACTGCAGAAAAATGAAAAACACTTTGAGGTATAGTGTAAACCTAACTGATGTTCAATTAATATGATTATCCTCACTGTTCAAAAAGTAAAAATTATTAATAAATGAAAACATAATAATTCCTAATAGATAGAGTCAACATGAAAAATTCAATGCCATGGCCGGGATTTGCACCACGGATCTCCTGGTTTCCGTCCAGTCACTCTTAACCTTTGAGCTACCATGGCCAACGTGCTGTCCTGATATTAAATTCTCCATCTGACTCATATATTTCCCGGTAAACCACTAGGGGCTCTCGCATCCCAGATACACCATTTGTGGCGACTTACTATTCTAAGTACTTAAGTCCCAGGTTTCATCATTAAATCTTTATATTTTAGTTAACTGATGGAAATTAATCATTTCTTCACACTAGCCATATATAGGCTAAAGTTTTTAATAGATAGTCAACATGAAAAGTTCAATGCCATGGCTGGGATTTGAACCACGGATCTCCTGGTTTCCATCCAGTCACTCTTAACCTTTGAGCTACCATGGCCAATGTGCCTACTTACGATAGTAAGTCGCCACAAATGGTGTATCTCAGATGCAAGAGCCCCTAGTGGTCTACCGGGGAAATATATGAGTCAGATGGAGAATTTAATGTCAGGACGGCACGTTGGCAATGGTAGCTCAAAGGTTAAGAGCGACTGGACCGAAACCAGGAGATCCATGGTTCAAATCCTGGCCATGGCATTGAATTTTTCATGTTGACTCTATTAAAAACCTTAGCCTATATACGGCTAGTGTGGAGAAATGATTAATTTCCATCAATTTAACTATAATAATTCCTGCCTGTTAAATATATGCTAAAACCATATTAAAGAACTATCACCGGAGGATTATACATCATCTATCTTTTTCCTTTTCTTAAAATATTTTTAATATCCCAGTAAGTACCAAAAATTTTTTTTATACAATGTTGTCTTTCCCAGTTTGTGACACTTTTGATGCCATCTCCAATATCTCAGTGTGACGAATCTATTGCTGGTTGCTCAGTGGCAAAAGATTTGATTTGATTTATTGATTCATCCATTAAAACATGTACATGTTATAGGATACATCAAATTAAAAACTAAGTACAATATTTACAATTAAGGTAGCTAACTAAATATTTACAAATTTAAAAATTCCTCCACGCTGTAGAAGCTATTGGCTCTAAGGAAGTTTAATAACAATTTCTTAAATTGATGTTGTGATTCAATCTTTTTTATAGATTCAGGTAGCTTATTGTAAAGATGTAAGTCACCTATTTTCATACATCTTTGTTTTGTGTGACTTTACAAATATCTATTTTGATAGATGCCATTTATCTGGATTTGTAAAGTTACTTAAACTTATATGTGTTTGGAGGAATTTAGTAACAGTGATGTCAAAATTAATCTCAGAAACTATTTGTAGTTGGTTTATTAATACTCGTCACTTACTTGTTTATATTTGGAATGAAAACCATGACATTGATCCAAATCCAAAATTATTAAAAGGAGTGATAAACCAAAATAAATTGACAACATGGGAGAACATATTCATATGGAAAAATAAGGATCGCGTAATGAACTTTGAAATCCCAACAGTAGATAATTTGACAAAGAAGTTCATAGTTCCACCACCAGAGAGAGAGCAGACAACAACAGATGCCAATTGGAAAGAGATTGAAAATGGAGGCGAATGCCTTTGAAACTAGTCTCTCATAAACATAAACAAGTGACGAGTATTAATAAACCAACTACATATAGTTTCTGAGATTACTTAAACTTAACAAGTTAATTATGCTTGACTGGAGGAATTTAGTAACAGTGACATCAAAATTAATTGAAAAAACTACTTGTAGTCAGTTTTTAACACTTTGTCACTTACATTTTTAGGGACTAATTTCGGAAGCCATTGCGTCCATTTTCAACCTCAAAGGTCTGACTATCGTCTGTCAGACAAAAGATGACAACAGACAATAGTTGGACTGTCGAGGTTGAAAATGGACACAATGGCTTCCAAAACTAGTCCCTAAAAATGTAAGTGACAAAGTGTAAAAACTGACAACAAAAATAGTTTTTTTCAATTAATGAGTTAAATTTTTGAGTTTGATTTATGAGTCACTATGTTTACACTCAAACTTCACTTACTTGTATAATTGAAACGTTTTCAAGATCATTCGATCTCATCCTCAGATGTTTGGTGACTAAATGAACGTTCCTAGTCACCAAACAGCTGAGGATGAGATCGAATGATCTTGAAAACGTTTCAATTATACAACAACAAGTAAGTGAAGTTTGAGTGTAAACATAGTGACTCATAAATCAAACTCAAATATGAAGAATACTTCACTGTTAATAATGCTTCTGCTTTTAATATTTATAATGAGTTAAACTTTTATTGTGAAACCTGAGTTTACAAACATTTGTATTCTTATTCTCATTATTTGTGAATTATTAATATATAAATTGTGAATACTGTGCACCCTGGTCTAGTTATTTTCTATGGGGAAGAAAGAGAAAATCTTTTGAGCTACCAGAGTGATCTGCATTAACCAAACTTACCTATAACTTGAACGTGAACATAACTCTCCATTGGTAAAGGTAAAGATAAATAATTGAAAGGATCAAATCTGACACTTTCATGTCCACAGACTTTACACGTCACTTTTGACTTGAGCTGGCCATGAAATAGGTCCACAATGATAGATTTATTTCGGAGAATGTGGTTCTCCCAAGCCTGCAAATAAAGTAATAGTTTTAGCAAATCATATTCAGAGACTTATTTCAAAATACTTTACCTGAAAAAAAGAGACCATGATTTTACAATGGAAAGTTTGAACTGGTGCATCAGAAGAGATAAATGCAAACACTGACCAACATTACACAAATATAACTATTTGTAACAAAAACTTCACTTATCTTAAAAAAAAGTCAATTTTTTTTTATTAATTGAGATCGATTTCATGAACATTAGATAAGTTTAGTTTTTAAGATAGTGAAGTTCTTGTTACGAATAGTTATATTTGTGTAATATTTATTGCTTCACTGTAGCTACTTTCTATATAATTACTGACCAATATCTTTAATACAGAAAAATTACCAAGCACCGGCAGTCATAGTTGGTGGCTGATGCTGCATCATGGAAACAAGTACAATAAATGAAGTGACTATAATTTGCAAGTTTCATGTCTGGAGTATAATGATTTACTGATCTTTGTGCTAAAGGAATGCACTACAAGAATGGGATTGACAGCTAAGTGAAAATGATAGATTTTTCAACTCACTTAAGCACTTCATTTATTAGCTCAAGAATACTCATAATTAAGAAATTATCTAAAAATATCATAATTTAAATGGTTAAGTAGACTTCCAGAGCCTTTATCCATAACTTTTTTATTAGCTTCCAGTGTGGTCTGCATCCTGTTGGCTTAAAATCTGGAAAAAGACAGACGCAAAGAAAGCTTAAGCAATGAAAAGCAATGGAAAGAATTACTAAAACATTGCAACAACACAATATTCAAACAAGATACACATCAGTTAAAAAGCTGTATTCTTTCATAAAACCAGTCAAAGATAAGAACCCTTTATAAAATAATCTGGGTGTTTATAAGCTTACCTGTGACTGTGGTGAATCATACATAGGTCAAACTAACTGGCCAGAATTAACACCAGAAAGAACAAACATATAAGATACATAAAGCTCAAAACCAAATTATGGTATAAAAATTATTTGTGGTTGGTTTATTGACACTCGTCACTTACTTTTTCATATATTTATGAGAGACTAGTTTCAAAGGCCCTGGCCTCCATTTTCAATCTCTTCTTCTCTTCTGGAGGCCAGGGCCTTTGAAACTAGTCTCTCATAAATATATGAAAAAGTAAGTGACGAGTGTCAATAAACCAACCACAAATAATTTTTATATTAATTTTGACGTCACTGTTACTAAATTCCTCCAAACACACACCAAATTATGGTATTTAAGAAAGGTTAAAAGTTAAGAAAAGAGGAGAAATGGAACTGGCAAGGAAGAGAAACTGATATGGTCAATAAATTTAATTATCTAGGAGTATGATTAAATAGTAAGGGGGGTTGGAAAGAGCAGAAGAGAATGGCAATGGCAAAGGTAAAATTGCATTAAAAGCTATTAAAGCATACCTAGATAAATTACCAGGAATGCAAATAAAGCAGCTGGAGAGAATTAACACAGCCATAGTAGAAACAAAAATGCTCTATGGTGTAGAGATATGGGGTTTGGAGGATGGGGGGGGGGGGTGCAAATATAGATGTAGAAATGTAGATGTAGATATACGTAGAAACTTTTGCAAACAAGTTTTGGGCTTGCCACAAGCTTCACCAAATGGAGTGGCGCAAGCAGAATTGGGAAGACTGAGAACTAGAGGGATAATGGTGGAAAGGGTGTTAAAAAATTGGGCGAGAATTAGGAGTTTAGATGAGCAGAACATTCTGTGTCAATGCTTGATAGTACAGGAAAAATTAAATCAGAAAGATTCATGGCTAAATAAGATAAAAGAAAGGATGTTAAAAATTGGGTTGGGTGTCATGTGGGAAAACAGGGAATTATTGCAAAGTGGATTTTGGAAAGAACTTAGGTTAAGAACGGAAGATATTGAAAGGCAAGAAATGTTAGGAAGCTTCAACTTAAAAGCTCATTGGAAATTTATAGAGAGATGAAAGTGATGTGAAACAGGGAAAAATACATTGATATTTGTGATAAAGCAGCAAGAGAAGGCTTTGCATGGGCCAGAACAGGGGTGGTGGCAAGAGGGAGGGATCTGGAGAAATGCCCATTGTGTCACCAAAGGGATAAAGAATGCCATTTGCTTTTAGAATGTGAAGAACCTAGGTTGCTTAGGGAGAAGAGAGGTAAAAAAGAATGGGCAAGGCTACCAAAAGAAATTCAAGCAATGAAGTTAATGAATGTAAAAACTAGGAAAAATTTAAATGAATTTGGGAACTTTTGGGGCAAAGTAAGAGCCAAATGGTTGAGGAAGATAAGTAAATATGACGAAAACGAAGATGAAGTTATTTTAGATAAGTTGAAATTAGGGACCCATTAGCTCGGCAACCTCAGAGTTTGAGTCTATCCGGCCCAAGGGTAACCAGCAACTCAGTGTAGTAATAAGTATGTAAACATATAATAATTTGTAATTGAAATGGAAATATAGATTACTTACATAAAGCTTTCCCAGCCAAAAAGAAATGCCATCACAGAACATGCAGAAAACACCGGCCGCCATACTCACTGACTTTGATAATTTAGAGATTTTAGCTCCCTGTGACAATTTCTATCAAAGAATGGTGAGAGAAAGCAAAGAAATATTTAAGGAAAAGAGCAATCTGAACAATGACACCGGCAAACCACTCGACACAATATGGAAGATCCTATTAGCACAATCACTTCCCAATGGAGAAGGAACCAATAGGATTCAGGTGGGCAGGGACAGAGAGGCAAACTACAGTATAAAAGCAGTGACTTCTGAAACATTTGCAGTCGCCCAGTAAAGAAGCCTAACATAGTTTACAGCAAAATGTTGGCAAGATTTTAAGCCAATAGGATGCGGACCACACTGGAAGCCAAGAGAAGTAATATCACTATTTGTTTGGCTGATATTTCTATACTGGAAATCATATGGTGAATAAAACTGAATTGAATATCACTCTGCTTTATCCTCAGTCCACCAATGTCCAGTTACCTGGGCCTAAGCAAGCTAGTCTTCCTTAAAACAAAGTGTACAGTTTTCTTTTCTAGAACATTTGCTTTGTATTCAAAGTCTATATAAGAAACTGATTAATGCTCAATAAGAGGAGACAGTAAGCAGTTGAACTGAGTTAATTTCAGTGAATAGCTCCAAGTATAGTTCAGTTAGTGATTCAGGAGTTCAACTGTGATTTGATTTAACAGATCAATTGAGTTTTGTTCTGAGTATGTGTAACATTATATCAAGTTATGCTGGTGCTATGTTTAGTGCATTTAGCCATAACTGATTTGTCATTTGTTACTGTGTGACAACAATAATGGATGATGACACACATCAATACAAAAAGCTGAGTCGAAATTAAAAACAGCACAATATAAAACATTACTTATTTATAAGGGACATCAATTTTTGTTAAATAAATAGAAACTAAAGTTAAAAGGAGTTTTCAACACCTCCAAGAAAGGAATTGTAAATAGAAACTACACTAAAAAGAAACTTAAGCTAAGGACTTAAGTGCTTACAAACTGTAAGTCAGCATTAAGGTTGTGTTCTCAAATTTGAGATTTCCTCATAGTCTATCAGGAAAACGTGAGTCAGTTGGAGAACTTAATACCATACTGGCATGTAGCAGGATAGCTCAAAGGTAGAGCAGCCCTACATAGAGCAGAAGATCCATGATTTGTATCTCAGCTATGGCACCAAATTTTTCAGTTCTGATTCTACCTTCATTACCATGTTGTTATTGGTGTAAAATATGGGTTTCCACCACACCATATCCTCTATGTCAATTATATTCTTTCTAATACCCTTCACAAATCTAGATCAATTTACAGCAATAATTTATTAAAGGTGAATCACTTAAAAAAAATGTATAATAGATAAATATGTACAGTTGAATGCATGCACATGTGTTGAAGCTTGTGTTTTACTATAGCGTTTTTATTTAATACTGGCATTATCCAATAATCATCTGTGTTACCTGGACAAGCCAATCTCTTGTTGGTTAAGTCTGACACAGAGCATTACCTATGAACAAAGGTTAGGCACAGGTGGGTGGCAAAAGGGGAAGAGTACAGGATTATTTCAATCGAATGGTTGGAAAACATCATTTACTAACATTATCCACACCAGGCCCTGAATAAGTTTTCCTTATATTGGTTTGATGTTTCAAAAACCTGATGCTTAAACACTTATATATTAACACAGGTCAGTTTCAGGCCCAGGAGCTAAGGAAAAGGGTAGAAAACATTAAGTAGAGAGCAAGGTGATGGCACTTTCTTACCAACATAAACCACTGTGCATTATATCAGCATGCTTCCTTGTACATAAACACAACTGTTACATGGTAAAACAGACCTCTTGAGCAACAACAACGTCAGGACGACCATCACTGTCTTTCAACTCCACATATGGCTTGTCGTGTACTCTGTTTAGGTCTTCATGCAAACCATCCAAAAGAAATGCCAGAAGTTCCTGTGAATCGTGCTGCTGGAAACCATTAAACCTTGGAGCATACTTTCCAATGGTCCACTAAATAAGACGGAGAAAGAGAGAGAGAGAGAAAAAAAAAAGCTGTATCACAACCATCCAAAGTAATGTACCACTCAAACTGTAATGTATGCTAATTGTGGTATGTCACTCACTTTTAGCACTAATATAAGATACTGCAAAACAGTGTACTATTTACTATACAATAGTCAATTATGACACAACTTCACTTATCTGTTTTTAAAGTATGAAACATGAAAGTTTTAAAACTTATTTCACACAAATTTGCACTTTTTAATCATTTCGTTTACAGGTTGATAAATATAGCCTTTAATAAAGATGAACCATGACATCAGAGAACACAAATATCCCTCAAATCCGCGAGACACTCCTCGACACCAAAATAATACCCATACTTTCATTAATGATAATTAATTTTATTCACCTTTTGGAAATTTGTTAGAATTTCATGGCTTCGACAATTCTAAATTACAAGCTACCATACTTACAAACATACTATACAGTATGCGCGCAATAAGTTGAGCGCTCAGGTTCCTAGTCCTCATTCAGTAAGTTTCGTCTAACTCCGTAAACGCAGATGACAACTATTTGAGTTTGATTTATGAGTCACTATGTTTACACTCAAACTTCACTTACTTTTTGTTGTATAATTGGAAAGTTTTCAAGATCATTCGATCTCATTCTCAGCTGTTTGGTGACTAAATTAACCTTCCTCTTCTTCCACTACTATGGAGCTCCGATCACTCTGCCATCTGGTGTTAGGGGCACTAAGTTTTAATACTTCATTTTATGCCGGGATTTCAAAATTTATAACTTTATCACCAAAAACTGTGATAAAGTTATAAATTTTGAAATCCCGGCATTAAATGAAGTATTAAAACTTAGTGCCCCTAACACCAGATGGCAGAGTGATTGGAGCTCCGTAGTAGTGGAAGAAGAGGAAGGTTCATTTAGTATTTAGTCACCAAACAGCTGAGGATGAAATCGAATGATCTTGAAAACGTTTCAATTATACAACAACAAGTGAAGTTGAGTGTAAACATAGTGACTCATAAATCAAACTCAAATATGAAGAATACTTCACTGTTAATAATGCTTCTGCTTTTAATATTTACAGATGACAACTTTGAAACTTGTAATGCTCTATACACTGACATCTAGTGGCTAATGCGCTAAGCTTTATCAAGTTTGCCATATTTTATTTTGATCAATTTCGAGGTTAATTAGCTAACCAGTTTACAACAAAGGTATGTTGTGCATGTTATGGCTCTCAAAAGGGGACACCTCTGTATAACTGTGATCTGACTGCAATTGAGATGCTGTGGACAAAACTAAGGAATGTTTTCAGAGGATGCAACGTTACTTGTGATATCTTCGCTTATCTAACACGCTATTTTGCTGAACTGTGTTTTTCAAGGTTGACCACACTGCAGAAACAAAAGAGCGTTAGCTCTCACTTCTTCCCCTCTGCCTGCACCACACCATAAACCCAGCGCTCAACTTATCGTGCACATATAGTAGTCATAACATTATTTACAATCTTTGAAGTACTCAATACATCCTTGCAAAGTATAAAAGCACTGATCTATCAAAAACTTTTTGACTATCTTCCTAAATTGAATTGGGTGCACGTCTGATATTTCATCAGTAATCAGATTGTACATAAGAATGCCAGTATGCAATACTGAGACAATTTTCTTAGTTGTACTAGCTGTCTATAGGTGTATTTTTTTACTGGACCTACTGCTGTGCCATTTTCAGAAATGGCACTCCACTTTCTGAAATACTTCTTTTAATTCTATATGAGAGAATTGTTTTAAGTTCAAACCCTGAAACATTGTTATTATTTCATATTTGTTTTTTCAAATTAATTTTAATGGTAGTAACAAATAATTCATCTTAAATCATACTTTTTCTTTCAACTGTCACTTAATTTCGTCCACTTTTTACCATCACTTTGAAATACATACAACTGATTGTCCATAAATTTGTTTCACTTCCAGCAAATGGCTGTTTGATAGGGAACACAGTACCTGTTAATAGAATAAAGAAGCTGAAGATGCAATTGATGAATGAGCATGTTCTAATTGAAACTATATTTTGTAAACAGATTAGTGAAGTTGTGTCACAACCTACTATTTACTGCATTACATTTGTAATGCTTCATTGTGAATAATTTCAATATTTAGTATGCTAGTTACTCGGCTTACATACCCTGAGTTTTAATGGAGCTATTGTCTTAGCCGTTCCACTCCAGATATCATGGATCAAATCTCCATATCGTTTGGCTATGTGTCCCTTCATTCCTAGTGGATTGTTTCGGTTCAGTTCATAAAGATGCATGTTTCCTGTGAAGTACTGTGTCAGCGCCCTTGTGTTGCTAACGCACTGTAACGCAGCATTCATAAAACAAGTGTTGCCTAAGTTGTTCAGGCCCGTTGCACCCTTTTCTGCTGGAGCCACTGTAACACATTAATTATCACATAACTACTGCTTTTATTTTAATCTCAGTTTCACAAAATTATATTTTATTAATAACTATATACAAGGGTGGTTTGATAAGTTCTCAGAATTAGCACAAGAGGTCAGCCCTAGCGCCACAAGTTGTTCACGTGATATTCACTGGACTGTTGACTGTAAACACCGTGTCACATCAATGTTCGCTGTAGTGGTGATGCGGCTCTATTGTTGTACCAACGTAGTGATTTGCCAGGATTGAAAAAAATCTAGATTCGAACAATGATTAAGTATTTTGTAAAGAAAGGTACAAAAGCAAACAACATCATGATTTTCTGAATACACTAGGAGACACTGCTCCCTCATATTCAACTGCTGCCAGGTGGACAAACGAATTTAAATTTCGTCAGAAGAGCCCATATGATGATCTGTGCAGTGGCCAGCTAAGATGTGTCACTATCCCAAAAATCATTGAAAAAGTGCACAAAATGGTAATGGAGGATTGCCAATTGAAAGGGCATGAAACTGCTCTAACTTGCCAATGTCATCTGAAAGGGTATATCGCATTTTGAATGAAAAATTAGAATATGGAAACCTTATTTGCAAGATGGGTGCCATGACTCTTGATGCTGAATCAAAAACACATGAGAATGGAAGTAGGAACAATGCTTGGCCAATTTTAGGGATGATGAACAATATCTTTTGCACCGGCTTGTGATCACAGATAAAATTTGGGTTCACTATTATACCCCAGAGCCAAAATGGTCAAAACAATGGAAGCATGCTGATTTTCCGCCACCAAAGAAAGCAAAGACAATTCTTTTGGCTGGAAACGTCATGGCATCAGTTTTCTGGGATGTGAAGGAGATTCTATAGATTACTTCCCCAGTGGGCAAACCATTACTGGCAAGTACTATGCTAACCTCCTACACCAATTACAACAAAATATATGTGAAAAAAGGCCAAGCATAACAAGGAAAAAAGTCTTCTTCCATCACGATAATGCACACATCTGCACACATGTGCCGTTACTATGGCAAAATTACAGAACTTAGTTATGAATTGCTGCAACACCTTTATTCACTTGATATGGCTCAATCAGACTTCAACCTCTTCCCGAACCTGAACATTTTCCTTGGTGAATGAAGATTTGCTTCAAATAAACACTGATAGCCGGAGTTGACAACTATTTTGCAGACCTGGAGAAATCTCATTTTCAAGATGGAATGAAGGCATTGGAACATCGCTGGAACAAATGCATTAATCTATCTGGAGAATATATTGAAAAATAAAAAAGTTCAGTGTCATAGGTACTTTATTCCATTGCAAGATCTTATCAAACCACCCTCGTACATATAGGAAAATAAAAGTGTACTTTTGCTGCAGTATATTTAGGAACGTGGGTTGCTAAATAACAACCTGGAACATAAAAATGACCAACATACATTTAAATTAAACAGCATATCCCTGATTATCTCAAATAATACTGGGAATACGTGCCTGGATAATGGAAAAATAATAAAACAAAAAGATAAAATGAGAGCCCACCATCAGTTGACCTTCAACTAAGCATGGAAGCATTAGCTCTGAAGACAAGTTCGATAAGTGAAGTTGTGTGACAAAATTTGACTGAATAATTTCTAAATTAAGCTTCACTGCTACTAGTTTATTTCAAACTGAAATTTCTCAATTTGTCACTGTTTCCACTTCACTATTTCCTAAATACTCACATCTATGTATGCATTTTTATAAAAATTCATGACATATCTGTGATCTTTCCTTAGGGTGGACTTACCCAATCGGCAAACTTGCGGTCGGTTACGCGAGGGGAAGGCCGGTGGAGGGGGGCATGTGGCATCGGTACCGCCTGCGGAGGAGAATATTTTTCCCCTCCATGGTAAAGAATTCTCTAGAAACATTTAGCCACCTATAAATAGAGCGACAATGCGACCGAGAGTTCAGTTCAGTTCAGTTCAGTTCAGTTCTTGGCGAGCAGCGTGAGAAGCGCCCAGTGAAGGAACGGACTGTACGTAACTGCGTGCAGTGGACCTGTGACAGACGAACTGGTCAATTGTAATTGTGTGCATTACGTAATACTGTGTAATCGGCAAGTGTTCCGATTGTAATTTGGTGGAAATAAAGAACATTTTTGAGTGGTGCAATTGGACTTTTCATTTCACGAACCCAAAAAGTCACAATATTATAGAATGTTAGATGGTACTCAGATCATATTATGATTTATGACAACATAGTTTTTTCAATAATTATATTACAGAGGATCCCATAAATATACAGCGACATGATTGACAGTGTGTATTTTTAATTTCTACATTTTGTGTGATCAATATGTAATTTAATTTAGTCAAATTTATTCACCATAAGATTTCTGTTACAGAAGTATTAGTTCCCAAATATGACCAAAGTTGTGCATTTACTATAGTGATTATGTACTTAAGATAATAGCATGCTTGTCAACTTTAAGGGGTTTGCCTGTAAAATTATGGAAATGAAAGCCTTTTTACAACTTTACAGCAAACTATATCTTCTTTACAATCCTTCTTATTGATGATACCAGCAACACTGTTGGAAGCCTGGTTCACTTTTAAAAGCCCTGTTATGATTCAAGTATTCAATGTTGAACTCTTACCACTACTTTCCCTTTTGCTAATTAAACAATTTTTCTCTCTTTCTAATATTTGTCTCACAGTTAACACAACTCTCACCCCTTCATGCACAATCTATTTTACAGTCAAGCACTAAAGAAAACAAAATATTTTAAATTATGGTGCTTATATTTAATAAGCTATGACTGGATAACTTCTACTTATTAGGGAGAAAGAAAGCTCAAAGCCAAGAACACAATGTAACTTTCTTAATCCATTTCCCATTTATATGGGCAACCAATGATGAATGATTGTTTTAAAACTTTGAAAGGTACAATTAGAATTGAAAATACAATGCCTCAGCCACAATTAGAATCATGGAAAGGTAGAATCAGAACTGAATGCCATAACTGGATTCAAATCCTACCTATAGCATTGAATTTTTCCTTTCTTGATTCTACCTTTCTGTATATGATTGAAGATTTCTGAAATATTCTATGTAAGAGGTAAATAGTAGCTATGAGAATGCTGACATGAAAAGGGGAAAAGAAAATTAAGAGCATGGGGGAGTTTTTAAACAAGATGAAAGAGAAGTGGAGTAAGAGAAAAAAAGAGTAGAAGGAAATAGAGAAGCGAGAAGAAGGATGGGAGAGAGAAGACATCATGTAGAGGGAGGGCACCCAGAGGTGAGGTAAGGCCAAGGTGCTAGGCAACCTGGGAAGCCAAGGGGAGAACAAACGGCTAGGCTGCAAGTTGTATTTAGGCTGAGGTAGGCAATAGAACTATTGTAAAATATTCTAAACGTTATGAAGCAGAAATAAAGTACATTCATTCATGTAACGATATGGTGTTACCTTGTTTTCGTTTATCCTGCATCTGCACAGCCAGAGAACCCATTTCCTCTGGCCAAGTTAGATCTTTATTCCGAACCTCAATAAGCAACTGGTCTTCATCAACTATCCCAAGTTCCTCTAAAGTTGGTTCTTCATCTTCTATGAGCAACATATTATTCTGCAAAACGTGTAATATATACTCAGTTTCTCAATATTTTCACAAAAATGTCAATTTCATTTTAAATTCATTTCTCTAATTCAATTTTTAACTATAATTTATATATCATATATAAGCCTATTCATAAATTTTTCACTAAGAGCTATTTACATACACAATGTTCTATCCTTTAGTTACCTTAACATACGAAGTGTGTCCAAGTTATAACACTGTTTTTTTTTCTTCAGGACTGGGTCCAGATAAGAACTTCCGGTTCTGTTTTTTGAAAATACATGTGGACTCTTTGTGAATGAGTGAGAGATGTACTGTCTGGCCGCTGTATCTCCGGCTCTGACTTTAGTGGCTGCAGGAGGTGGAGGGGGAAGGTTAATAGTACCAACATATAATAATGAGTAATTGAAAACATATCGTCAGAATTATCTTTATAATGAGAGTATAGGACTCTATTAGCTTCAAAACATTGAAATACAACTTGTAATTTCATTATCATGCAAGATATTCTTTACAACATCACTCTATTCAAATATTTCGTTCACACCTTTCACGCACACCAACTGCTTCTGTTGGTGATACTGGGAGTCTGTACATCTGGTGTCGTGGTCAGGAAGTTAAAACTGTCTGCTAGCGCCAATCAGCGTTGTCGCTGCTAGGCGTGGCTTGCAAATCCAGCACCGTGTTGCCGCTGCAATTTTGTGTGGACCACGTGGCTTTTAGTTGCTTTTGGATCCCGCGCTGGTGGTTTGTTTAAGTTTTTGTGTGTGCGTGAATTCCGAATTCTAGCATCTGTTAGTCTTATTATTATTGCTATTATAGTAATATGGCTACTGGTTCGTCAGAATTCAAGAAAAGAATCGGCTCTTATAAGAACCAAAGCCGTGAATTTATATTCAGGCTACGTGAGTACTTCGAGAAGGAGCGGGACAATGCCAGACCTCTACTACCTGTTACCAAGGTGCTGGACAGAGTTTGTGATGCCTTGAAGGTGGGAAAAACCAACATGAAGAATGTGACCAAAGAAAAGTGCCCAGCCGATTTAAGTTCGCCGTCTGCAGTTCTGCGTACACCGGGAAAGCAAAGGCAACGAGGCAGCCTTAAAACTTCACTTGATGCTATTCAAAAGGATGCTATAAGGCGACATGTATATCAATATTATATGAGAAAGGAATTTCCCACTCGTGCGAAGTTGCTGTGTTCTTTAAAGGAAGCTGGCTTATTCGATGGCGGAAAAACCAGCCTAAGTAAATTACTGAAAAAACTAGGTTTTCAGTTTAAAACTTTTTCTGGGAGGAAAGCTGTAATGGAAAGAAGTGACATAGTTGCATGGAGAGGCAGATTTTTGCGGGAAATTCTAAAAAGCAATCCCGAAAAGGTGGTATAGCTTGATGAAATGTGGGTAAATGCAGGACACACTAAGACAAAGGCATGGACAGATGACACTATTGCAGGCACACTGAAAGTTCCAGTTGGAAAAGGAAGCAGATTGATTTTGCTCCAGGCTGGTGGTGTACGTGGTTTTATTCCAGGAGCAATGCTCTTATTCAGATCAAAGAGCACGCGTGATTATCACGAAGAAATGAATGGAGATACATTCAAGAACTGGTTCCAAGAATCTCTTCTGCCAAAGATCAGTGCCAATTCAATTATTGTTATGGACAATGCGCCATACCATTCAGTTCAATTAAACAAAGCACCGACAATGTGCGACAGGAAAAGCGTCATTTTGCAGTTGTTGGAGAACAAAAACATACCTGGAGCGTCCGCAGAAATGACGAAAGCAGATCTCCTGCAAATTGTAAAACTTTACAAGCCACGTTTCTCCACTCATGAAATAGACAGTATTGCTGCTGCTCACGGTCACATTGTAATCAGGCTCCCTCCCTATCACTGTCATTTCAATGCCATTGAACTGATTTGGGCACAAGTGAATGGTTATGTTGCAGAACATAACACAACATGTTGTGCTATTGATGTTCAGCTATTAGTGCAAAATGGTGTTAAACAAGTGACCCAGGATAACTGGAAAAGTGCCGTGGATCATACTTGGAAACTTTTAAGACAAGCCAAGGAAGACAACGGCATAGTGGAAACACGTGTGGAGGAGCTGATAATTTCATTCAGTGAAGATGACGTCAGCAGCGACTCCAGTGATGAAGCCGCGATGAGTGAAGATGATGATATGGATATTTAGGAGGAAAGCGTGGAAACACGTGTGGAGGAGCTGATAATTTCATTCAGTGAAGATGACGTAGGCAGCGACTCCAGTGATGAAGCCGCGATCAGTGAAGATGATGAAGATATGGATATTTAGGAGGAAAGCGGCGTCTTCCCACTGGACTGAATGTAAGTTGTTTAATAGCCAATTTCAGTAAACGTAGCTTTTTGTTATTTCTTTTCCAGTAAATGGTATGGTATATTGTCTCCATATGCAACTATTCTGGGATCATGTATATACGTATTGTCCACATTCATTTACGAAGTTACGATCTGCAAATGCGTGAAATATTTAAAATACACCTGTTCCTCTGCTTGAAATTCCTGCTAAAGAACTGGCAACAGCGCACTTCCCCCTCTCGAGAACTGTCAGAGCCGGAGATAGAGTGGCCCGACAGTAGCACTGTACAGTATGTAGAACTCTAGTGGCAGCGACAAGAGTTAGGTAAAAAGATGAGTTAAAAAAGAGTTAGGTAAAAAAGAAGAAAGAAGTATTAACATCAACTTCTTAAGGCAAGTGGGGATTCATAAACAAATATTTTTATTTGTGTAAGAGTTAGGTCTGTTTTTGATACTTAAAATGACAACATTTTCATTGCAACAACAGTGTGTAATCATTCGTTTTCTCCATTTTCGTAGTGTGACACCTACTGAAATTCATTGCCAGTTAAGTGAAGCATGTGGTGATGTTACCATGGATGTGTCTAATGTGCGCTCCTAGGTGCGACAGTTCAATGAAGGCAGAACATTGTGTGACAACAAACCAGGACAGTTGCAGACTTTGCCTCCAAAATTGGCATTTCCGTGGGATCTGTACACACAATCCTGCATGAAGGTCTGAAAATGCTCAATCGGCAATCCTCCAAAACAACGTTCTCCACTCGCTGGTTCATGTCGTCACACTGGCTGGTGCGAGGCCGTGACTGTCTTGTTTTGCTGTCACACAATGTTCTGCCTTCATTGAACTGTTGCACCCAGGATCACACATTAGATACATCCATGGTACCATCTCCACATGCCTCACTCAACTGGCGATGAACTTCAATAGGGGTCACACCACGAAAATGGAGAAAACGAATGAATACATGCTGTTCTTGCAATGAAAACATCGGCATTTTAAGTATCTAATTCTCGTCACTGCCACTAGAGTTCTATGCATAGTCCTGCCATCTCTGTCACTCATGCACAGAGTCCACGTGTACTTTAAAAAACGCCAGAAGTTCCTATCTGGTTCCACTCCTGAAAAAAAAAAATAGGAGGTGGTGTAACTTGAACGTAACTCGTAATGCATCAAACAGTGTGGTAACTAATACATGATATAACAAGCTCCCTACTAATATATTTGCTAAATTACAATTTACATAAACTCACACCACTTATATATAGGTATCCTATATGATACTACCATTTTTTGCTTCTCTTTTTCTTTAATTTTTCCTAATAACTGCCCTAACTTCCTATTGTTATGATTATGATGATCACCATGCTACTTGGTAACTATTGCCATTCTGTGGAACAAATTGGTCTCTCCATGTATTTACATTACCCGAGTTTCCATAATTTTAGTAGAAATGTGTCAATCGTAACTATTTGCTTTTTACGTCTTGTTGGTCCAAATACATTTACACATGGAAGAAGCAGAAAACAACAATATGTAAATACATCTTAAGGTGGTGTCTAGCTTCTTCCATGTATAAATGGTCTCTGCATATTCTATCTTCTCACAATCTGGAAATCAATTTTACTGCTACCACAAAATAGACATATATTTAGTCCAAGTTTCCCTCTCATGCCCCTCTATTTTATTACCCCTGTGGTGAACCAAGCCCATCCTTCTCTATATATTTTTCTTTCTCACAGTCCTATTTAATTTGCCTAAATAACACTAGATGCTTTTAAACTTCTTGCTTGCCAATATCCTAGATTCTTTGTCTAACATTTTTCCAGAATCCTCTTCATATATTCTCCTTCCTTCTATACATCACCCATAACAATTTTCTCTAGAATTCTAATTTCATCAACTAATTTACTAACTTTAGATTTCTCCTGTAAACTTAAATACTGTTTTAGAATGCTTCTGCTCAATTAATCTGCAAAACAACTTATATATAAAATTAACATTTAGTCATTTTTCGTCATGTCATGGGAAAAATGTTCATAAAATAGGTTATGCTCTCTAAGAATTAAGAGTATATTCGAAACCCTCTTTCATACTATTCAGAGTTCCAGCAAAAAATCTGTAACTGTTCTCTAATACCCACCTAAAATACTTTTTATAGTCACTTCGTGTACTGAAAAATGGTGGGCATCTTTGAAGATGATTATAGTTCATTTTCCCTTTCACACACAATGGGGACTCACATTCCAATTCCATATATAAATATTTAGCCATACTGTCCAAAATATTTTACTTATGCATTTTCTCCTATGTATATAAAAATTATGACAAATTTATGCAAAAACAAAATCATCATCATTACAGCACTCAGCAAGAGTCTAGCATAAAATACCCTATACAGATACTAACAATATATAAACAGCACCCCATTGTATGGGTATAAAAATATATATTAAATTTCGTCAATGATTAAAAGAAATAAAGACTACAAAATAGTTTGATAAAAGTGTAAAAGAATTGTTATTAGAAAACACATACTACTCCATACAAGAATTCAAGGATAACACATTATAATTACCAGTAAACTTTGCATTACATATAACTGACTATTTATATTGCATAAATAATACTTCTACTATCTACACATTAGAATTAGTTTTCTCTTTTATTTTAATTCTTGTTTCATAATAACTTGACAAGTCACCAGTTTACCACCTTAAGCTCACAATGTAAACATTATACGACAGTAAAAATTCTATTCTATTCTTCATTTTACACAGTGTTCGGGCTATCATTACCCAGTTTATATGGACACTGTTTTTTTAATCTTTTGGAAGATATTTATCCAATCACAAATTCCAGAACCCCAGTGCTGGAAAATGTAAATTGTGGCTTATGACATTCTTATGTAGCAGAAACACAATATGCAGAAATTGTTGAATAGAAAGGCAACATCATGCATTTTTAAAACAAGGATAATGACTCTACTTGATTTCAATAAGTGTCACCAATTTCCAGTATTTGAAGAGGTTTCAATGAATTTATATTCTGCATATTGTACATAATTATGCAGTTGGCAATATATATATATATATATATATATATATATATATATATATATATATAAAAGTTGTTTCTTGTATATACATATAAATATGTACTCATAAAGAAAAAGACAAAACAGGGATACCTCATCTCTAAAGTGCCACAGTCGCATGTCTTCAGGACGAATCCTAAGTCTTGAGCAGAGGAAGTCATAGACCTGTTTCACTGTTGCCATTCTACTGAATGCCGCTACATATGCCAGATACCTCTTAGGAGGGGTGGGCAGATTGGATACATATGCATAACCAGTTGTACCTAAACAAACAATTGATATTTAAATGTTACTTTTCTAAAGAGCTAATTGAAATACAGAGTTTGCTTCTGTTAAATTGAACCCCAGACTCAAGTCCAGTAAATTAATTACAATCAATATTTCTATGCGTGAAAAAGGAAATCTGTTGTGTGATATTTACATTACTTTTTCAACCCATTATATTTTTTTATCATATAATTTTTCATATGAAGGTTTATTTTTTTACTTTGTGTAACAGAAGTATGGTAATCTATCCAAAAATTTAACACAGAGATTTCGCTGCTAATATGAGGCCTCACCTAGAGATGGTGCCACTGGGACAGTTTGATGGATAGCATCATATAGTTTAACTCTAGATTAACTTCTACCCATAGTTACAGGTCAATAGTTCGTTTAGTTTTTGAACGACAGTATTTCAAACAAGACAGGTGTAGAAGTTTCATGAAAATGGAGGATTTGGAAAAACGAGCAGTGATCAAATACTTCCATTTGAAAGACTTAACGCCTAAAGAAATCAAGGAGAAAATGGACACTACATTGAAAGACTCTACCCCTTCATATACAATAATTAAAAGGTGGGTTGCAGAGTTTAAAATGGGACATACAAGCACTAGTAATGAGCCTCACTGTGGACGTCCTGTGGAAGTCACAACTCCAAAGATCATTGAAAAACTTCATTGTTTAGTACCAGAAACCCACAGAGGTTGTTCAAGATACCAGAGGCTGTGAACATATTGTCATGACAACAGGCATAAAAGTTTCGGCACAAATAAGAAAACAGTTGGCAGATAAAGTTTCATGGTAATAATGAGCCTTGCTAAGCAGTTAATGATAGCGCGGCTATTGTAAACAAGCGCTGGCAAGCAAGATAACTGAGGTAAAGGCCTCGCCAGCATAGATTAAGTTACGCTTCTAGAATGTGATAGAATATTTGGATTACATCATTAGATGCTTTGTTTTCCAGAAACATCTAGTGATTGACAGAACAGTCTGCTATTCATGTATAGGTGTATAAAAAGAAGCCATGGCTAGTGATAAATGAAATGAAATGTGTAGTGTTTAACACCCGCTTTTACCACATACGGCACCGCAGGCAGTGACACTGATGATGCATGAGATGAGATGATGGTGGAATGAGATGGCTGGGGAAACCGGAGGTCCCGGAGAAAACCCGCCCCAACGCCGTGTTGTCCACCACAAATCTCACTTTGCGGTCGCCTGGGATCGAACCCGGGCCGCCTTGGTGAGAGCCAAGCGGTCTAACCACTGAGCCACGGCATGGCCATGGCTAATGATGAGTCAGTTGTGTAATAAGAGTGTTGTTGTAACGAGAGCTAATGTAATCATCTGTCATGGTTTGTTATTGTCATCGACCTTGGAAGATTGTGTTATTATGTGATGTAATGTTGTTACGTGAGAATTGAACAGTGTATCTCTACGGAAATAAAAGAGAATTTTAATTTCTGCAACTCTGCCTTTTAATTCTATGAACCCACAAAGTCACAACTGGTGTCAGGAGTGCGACATGGAGGCTGCATTGGAAAAGATTTTGGAGAAGATGGAAATGAAGGCCAAACTAACATCGGAAATGAAAGCAGCAAATGACAACCTCGCTGCAAAAACAGAAGCGGCAAATAACAACCTGGCCGCGGAACTGAAACAAAGGAAGATGGCTAACGACAACATCACCAAGAAGATGGAACAAATGAAGACCGAATTAACGACTAAGATGGAGGCGGCAAATAACAACCTGGCCGCGGAACTTAAAGCAGCAAACAAGGGCCTCGCCGCAAAGTTTGAAGAGCAGTTGACTGGCGTAAGGGATGACGTTGCGGAGCTGGGCAAGCGGATGGGTCAAGTGGAAGAGCACCTAAACAATTTAAAGGAAAAGGCCACCAATAACGCCAAGTCCCTGAATGACATGGTGGAGGACGTCGTCGGCAGGAGGTTAAAGGGTTTAAAGGTCGACGCACCGGGACGCGACACAACATCTGCGCGTGTCAAACCTCCTAAATACGACGGTGCAACATCTTTTGAAGTCTTCCGCTGCCAGTTCAATGCAGTGGCCAAGCACAACAAATGGTCACCAGAGGAAGAGGCCACACAGTTAATAGCCAGCCTCTAGTGACGGGCCCCGGAAGTCCTGAGCGCGGTACAGACAATGGCGGCACCCAAGGACATCTGGGAGGCCCTGGAAAATCGCTTTGAAAACCACCGCTTAGGCGCAGCAAACCCAGCCAGTTAAAGGCAAGGTCAAAGCAGCCAGGGGAGATGCTGCAGGAGTTCGCCCAGGCTGTTGAGCAACTGGCTAGCAAGGCCCTAGTCGACCTCCCACCAGAGTTTGTATCCCGGGAAGCTGCCTACAGATTCGTGAACGGGATACGAGACACGGAGATTTGTCAGCGCCTAATGCTCAGCGATTACAAAACCATCCACAAGACGCTAATGGCAGGATGGAGGCGGCCAAAGTGACAGTTACCCCGATGTCGAGAACGAGGAGCATCCACTACACCAGGGACAGAAGACCAGCCGAGGAACCCCGGCTAAGACCTAGTGGCCTGTGTTGGAGTGTGAACAGCCGGGACACCTGGAGAGAGACTGCCCACACCAGGAAGAGCAGCCGGAAAACGAGTAAGGGCCGTCGTGGAGAGGGGCATGTTGCCGCCATCACCACCATACCCTCGAGTGACACTGTGCGCCGTCAACCGATGTATGGATGACAGCCTCATCGCGGATGGTTGGGTGAGAGGGAAGCCGTGCCGCATGCTGGTGAACACGGGGCAGCCATGACCGTCATTAGACCTGACGTTGCGAAGGGTTTGCCGACAAGGAGGTCGAGCCGACCATACCAGCTTGTGACGGCATCGGGGGGACTCCTTGCCTGTGGAGAAGGTGACCTTATTGAAGTTGACCTTGGGACGGAGTGCCGTACGTCTGTGGCTGTTCGCCGCAAAGGTGGCTGAGGAGGTGATACTGGGATTGGATGCCCTCAGGAGCCACGAAGCGACAGTTGACGTCGGCAGGAAGGTCCTGCGTCTCAATGGAAAAGAAGTGATACTCCGGCAACCCGACGAGCACCTTGGAATCTGTAGGGTCATCTTGAAGACATGGTGGTCCCCGCGACAAGCGAGGTGGTGGTGACGGCGCGACTGGAAAGCTTGCGGACGAAGAACATGATGCTGGACCAGATGACGCCTGTGCACGGACTCTGTGTAGCCAGACTCTGTGCAAGATGGGTGCCATGTTTGTATGCCTGATCAAAAGTTGCAAAGAAAAACTGCTTCTGTTATGAATTTGGAGCTCTACCATAAAAATCCCAGTGAATTTTTGAGACGGCTTATTACCATGGATGAAACTTTGATACATCACTACACTCCAGAAAGTAAATCACAGTTCAAATCAGTGGATTGTGCCAGGTGAACCAACTTCAAAAAAATCAAAGTCAATTTTGTTAGCTAACAAGGTTATGGCGAGTGTTTTCTGGAATGGACAGGGAATTATTTTTATTGATTACTTGGAAAAGGATAAATGTATCACTGGTGGCTACTATGCAAGGTTACTGCAACATTTAGGTGATGAGATGAGAAGAAAAAGTACTCATTTGGCAAAGAGAAAAATCTTGTTTCTTCACGACAATGCTTTGGTCCGTTGTACATTCATTGCAATGGGCAAATTAAAGTTGGGCAAATTAAATTAATGTGCGAATTAAAGTTGGAATTGCTTGAACATCTACCCCATTCGCCAGATCTAGCACCCAGTGACTGTCACTTGTTCCTGAACTTCAACAAATTTCTTGGAGGACTAAAATTTCACAACAACAAGATCATTGATGTGGTAAACAACTATTGTGAAGATCATGATAAATCACACTACTAAGATGGCTTAATTAAATTAGTACACATATGACAAATGTATTAGCCTTTCTGGAGATTATGTTGAGAAATAAGGAACAAAATTTTAAAGCAATTTTGATGTTCGACTGTCGAACATCAGCTGATGAGTACACGTGTTCCTCGAAGAATGTCCTAATTTTAAGTGGAGTAAAGTGAAGCTAAAGTGTTTTATAGTTTTGACAAGTGATTTAAAAAGGTTTTAATCATAAGAAAATAACTAAGCATGCCTTCCATTGTGACATCCTGAGATTAAAGAATATAATTTCCAGAAACTGGCAAATCACAGATATGTCCCAAATATAGCATGATCCAATACCCACACAAAAAAAAACTTTCTGACCTCTGTTTTTATTAGTTAGAAAATGCTTTAACAAACTTACTCAAAGCAGCTGCTCCATAACCTCCCACCATGCCTGACCAAGTAGTCTGTGGGGCACGTGCTGGCTGAGCCTGATGTCGCAGTAAACGGAGATTTAAAGGATAAAGCTCCAACTCCACCTGCTGACTGTTTTTAGGCATGATAACCTGAAATTTAAGAGGTATTACATAATAATATTAAGGTAGTTTTCTAATACATAAAACTGACAAATATAAAATTAATTTACTTAGTTAAACCAGTGCAAACTTTTGTCTGTGGTTTCTATCAGAGGATTGTTCCATCTTTTGTCTACCATCTTTTGTTTTTGTATTTAGCATTTTGAATGAAATCCCATCAATTAGCCCAATTAGCAGATCTAAAATATACCAAATAAGTTATAAAAATTAGAAACATCAAAATGAAACATGAAGATAAGTCAGCAGTAGCATTTCATTTCTGGAAAGAAAATCAAGACATTCATCCAAATCCAAAATTACTAAAAGGAGTAATAAACCAAAATAAACTGACAACATGGGAGAATATATTCATATGGAAAAATAAGGACTGAGTAATGAACTTTGAAAACCCACCAGTATATTATTTGAAAAAGATGTTCACAGTTTCATCACCAGAGAGAACAGAGCATATGAAACAGATGTTAGTTGGAAAGAGATTGAAGATGGAGTTGACAGCTTCTGAAACTAGTCCCTCATAAATGTAAGTGTCGAAGTGTCAAAAAACTGACTACAAATAATTTTTTCAATTTGTATTTAACTTGAAAATAAAATTATGAAAGTATACAAATTTCACAATAAGTTGTGAAATTTCAATATTACTGTGGAACAAATGGGACTTCAAGAGTACTCCATGACAAATATACAAAATGTTAGGCATCTAGATTTATCAATACTAATACCACAAAGATTTTTTATGTTGTCATAAATTTCTCAAAGAAAATTATCCAAACAAGATGAAATTAAGTGTTAATTGCTAAGACTTCATCAAATGTTTTATATGTTATTTGTTTTTTAATTTACAAATCATATACAATTGCAACAATTTTCAAACAGCTGTGAATTAGATACGACAATTCCACCTTCACAAGACTTCAATGATACTGTCAGCGGTTCAAATTAACACTTTCTGTGAAATGGATTGGTCAGTACTGAATGCCCGACCAAGGAGGCAGATAGTTTCCAAAAGAATTTATTAAAATTAAAAAATAATAAAGTTGAGATGCAACTACTCTTATGCTCCATAAAACAAGATATTACCATAAAATGGTTTCATACATCCATAATGTTTTTAAACTGCATGGTGGTAGTGGTTTTGGAGGCTCTTCTCTTGGTGGTTTGACAAACTTGAAGTTGGAATTCTCATCCAATGGCATGTTGAGATTCATTTATCTATTCTTAAACTTCATCATAAATATCTTCTTTAATTACATAAAATATGAAGTTATTAACAGTGAAGCAAACAAATATAATAATTTGTAACTTAAAACTTCACTTATCTTATGAGAAATTATGATACTTTTCTTATAAATTGCTCAGGATTGCGATTTCATGGAAATTCTTCCACATCTTCAGCCAGAACCAACAAAACTGTCGTCATCATTACAAATGCTAAATGTTAATATGTTGTTCTTAGTACTACCAAAATCTGAAAATGAAACAAATTTAAAAACAGAATCAACTGCCTGTATTTCAAAATTCATTACGCAATGTTTGTTTTTTAAAATAAATATCTTTTCCCAATCTGCTAAATCTATCAGGCCATTTAATTGTTTTAATAATTTAACTTCTGAATTTATTTCATGGTTAAATGACCAAAAATGATCTGCTACGGCCGATTTATCAATCTGTTTATACTTAATGTTACGAAAATGTTCTTTCGTTCTGGTTTCTAAATTACGTTTTTTCTTTCCAATATAAACTTTATCACAGTTGAAACAATTAAATTGATTAATACCAGATTTTTTATTATTAGGAATTTTATCTTTTTTAGAGAAATGCAATAAATTTTAATACTATATTTATTTTGAGGAACTAAAGTTATACCAAACTCTTTAAAAAAATTTTGAAAATGTTTATTAACCCAAGGATGGTAAGTAAATTTTTTAAAATTATAAACACCTTTTATTCTTTTAAGGGTAGAAATATCATTTACAGCTTTTTGATATTTAAATTTTTCAATTTTTGTTTATTTACAAAGTCTTTATTAAAACTATTTCCATGAAATTGTGATTCCAAACAATTTATAAGAAAAGTGTCATCATTTCTTATAAGATAAGTGAAGTTTTAAGTTACAGATTGAGAAAGAGGAAACCACTACAACTTGCACTAGTCGAGTATCAGCTGATGATAGGAGCAAGAGCTCTTGAAACATGTCCTGTGAATAAACAGTGTGAGTGAAGCAATGTGTCAATATCTTCTCGATTCACTTTTGTACAGATTGTTATATTTGTATATCTCTTCTTTAATTCTGCTGTTTGTTGAACTGACCTTATATATCATGTTGTTCTTCCCAGTAATTGTATGCTACTACAGATCCATCTATTTTTTTGTGTTTCAAAAGTGCTCTGTAAGCCTAATTCCTACATTCCTCTTGAATTTTCCAATATAGATTTTTCCATAAAACCCATAGTTAATTCTATAAATGCGAGCTTTCATTTCCATTTGTCTACTGTTTGATTTATATAAAATTGTGTACAACTCAATTTTATTAATTTTAATTCTAATTGAATGTTTCAATGTGAAGAGGCCCAATAATTATAATCCAAACATGAATCATTAAGATTGTTAATTTTCAACAGATAACACATTTGATGTAATGACGTAATCATTTCTAGACCTAAGGTCCTAATTAACACGGCAATAAACATTTATTAAGCTGTATTATATGGGAAGTTAATTGCTGTACAACACATACCTGTCTGGGAAGAGCTGGAGAGCCTCCATACCACTGAAACAGTGCTTTCCACAAAGAGTCGGGGACAAGCTCAAAATCCCTCCAGCGCACCAGCATCAGATTACGTTTCAGCTTTCCACCCTCCCCAGTAAGCGTTACTACTTTGCAGGTAGGAGCTGCAACCAGCCCAGAGTTGTCTATTGGTCCTGGTGGTGAAGGGGGCATATTCCCTGAACTTGGTAACGTTTTTCTTGGCTGTCGAGGGGAATGACTGGGACTAGAAGTTACACTGGATGACCTGCAAAAAGCATCTTCAATGAGAACTATTTAATGTAAAGAGTAATAACTAATTCATCTTCCACACAAGTAGACAGGAAAATAAAAATAACTGGATATGTGGATACTGCCCAGTTGCATACCCATATTGTTCTTCACATACAAGAATTCCAAAAGACTTCGAAGCATCTGCAGCATCTGCTGTTTACTATTCGGGTATGATGCCATGTGACATGCTTTTTATTTCTCAAGTTTGCTTCCGCCTTTATGCATAGTTACATACACAAATTGATTATTAGCATGATTAGCCGAAATATCATTCACTGTATTTACTGTATGTATGTGGTCCAAATCATGTAAGTTGATTAATGAGTATCTTTAGAATCATATGCAGTACATCACTTGTAAATGTTGCGCATACAAAGTGTATCACAAAGTCGTAAATAGAATATAAATACAATTTATTAATAAGTCAGATGAATGGTCAGTTTTGTTTAAAGCAAAGCTTTACCAATTTTCTAGGTTACTCAAAATGCAGCAACATGTTATCACAACAGCAAAGGTTTTCTATGAAATATCTACAAATTACAGTCAATAATGAAGTTGTCAGTTTACACTGTGAAAAGATGAGAAATATTTGGCAGTTGAAAATAAATTTGCTAGGATTTCTGTATGGGTGCTCAACAAGTAAGATTTTCTATGTTGGGAACTTGACACCACTAAAAAGTGAAGGAGCAAAGACTTTAGAATCCCTTGTATACCACCATCTCTTTACAAATGATTCTGAACAACTTTAGAAAAACTTTCTTTTGTGCAACGCGAGAATATTTTCAAAGGTGCACGTATACGCATGCGCAAGCAGATGACCAGCCAGTTCTCGCATTACAGTCAAGATGAGAAAGATATGTAAAACTTGTAGCCAACCTCTGCAAAAATGCCCCAAACAGGTGTGCAAGGAGCATGGTTTGAGCAGGCTAATCAGACTGGTTCGGCTACTGCCGTGAAGTGTGCATGATGTCAAATGACACCAAGTATACTGCAAGGGGAGGAAATGCAGTCCCAGCCACATCGTTCAAATCGACGAATGCAAAATAGGACAACACAAGTTTCATCGTGGGAGCGTTGTAAAGGGCAACTGGATCTTGGGAATGATCGACATGGAAACGATTGAGGTGCGGATGTTGATATGCCCCAACAACAGGAGGGATGCAAATATGCTCTATAGTCTAATTACAGTGCCCATGATGAAACTTGTGTCGTCCTATTTTGCATTCGTAGATTTAATGATGTGACTGGGACAGACAGCCATTTTTCCCCCTTGCAGTATACTTGGTGACATTTGACATCATACACACTTCGCAGCAGTAGCTGAACCAGTCTGATACAGTCCGCGAACTCATGCATGTATTTCCTATGGAGCACTCCATTAACGTCGTGTCGTAGGATTATGTGCAAAGCAGTGCATGAGTAACAAAATTTGACTGGGCGATAACTTGGCCTGCTCAAACCATGTTAGTGTTTAGTTAGCTATGTGGTTCAATTTAGGTACTACTTTGTGTTTGTCTGCTAGATAGTGTAATTTCGGGACAAGTAAGACTATTGGCAGCATTGCGTTCAGTGGAGAAACAAGCATAGTTTGGCTGCACTGAATTCTTCAATACGGCTACATTATGCAGTAAGTAAATAAACAATAACGTTAAAAGAATGCCCTCCAACACGAAATTGCACTAAAGAAATTATATTAAAAATCATGGTTGTATATAAAAACATCAAAAGGTGTGAAGGAATCAGAAAAAAATTGCCGTGTTGCATATTAGAAAGAAGAACTAGAAAGTTACACATGGACAGACAAAGGCTTTTACATAAGATGTGCCAGAATCACTTTCCTGATGCTAGCTTGTTACAAAATGCATCAAAGCATTGTCAATTATTTGATCACAGATCCTCTTAAGATTGTTGCAAATGAAGCTCATCAAAAATAAATATTTTCTAGACTTAGCAATTATTCCTCTGTAGGTGTGTCATCCATTTGAAAGGCTGCTATCTGCCTATTGAAATAAATTAGAGCAGTATTATCAACTTCAAAATATTTTCAATCCAGATTTGGGCACATCATTAAGCATTATCAATACAATGCATCAAGTGAATCTCTTAGTAAAGCAGATGATGTAACTTCTAATGAAGTTTTAACATATTTGCTAAAAACAGAAGAAAATGAGTTCAATGAACACTGGAGACCAGTCTAAAGCTATGCCATCCTTGTTCCATAAATTATGACATGACAGACAAATATGAAACTCTAGAGCAAGATAAAAAAAAAAAGCTGAAATATCCAATAACAATGTACATTGTTCTTAAAGGATGAGAATAAAATAATAATAGTTCGGAAAGAAGAATCAGGCTGAAAAATACAATGTCACAACTGAGATATGAAGGATCAATACTTTTCAAGCTTTAGCCTGCACATGGATTGTGTGGAAGAACAATTAATTATCACCAATTCACATAATAATGGTCAACAATAAAAAATAAATAATATTTTAATTGAAAAAAAAAAAACTGCAGTCAGCTTTTAACACTCCGTCACTTACCTTTTTACTTTTGAGGGACTGACAACATGGGAGAACATATTAATATGAAAAAATAAGGACAGAGTAATGAACTTTGAAATCTCAACAGTCGATAATTTGATAAATAAGTTCATATTTCCACCACCAGGGAGAAGACAGCAGACAACAGATAATAGTCAGACCTTCAAGGGTGAAAATGGAAGCAATAGCTCCCAAAACTAGCCCCTAAAACATTAAAAGTGTAAGTGACAGAGTGTTAAAAACATCTACAAATAGTCAAAACACTTTTTTAAACCAATTCTCGAACTGTAAAAACACTTAAGCTCCACTTACTTTTGAAATTAGGACATGTTTCAAGGACTCCGTGTCCTCATCATCAGCTGATGTTCTACTGGTTCTTCAGGTAACCGCCTCCCAGAACCAGTAGAACATCAGCTGATGATGGGGACGTGGAGTCCTTGAAACTTGTCCTAATTTCAAAAGTAAGTGGAGCTTAAGTGTTTTTACAGTTCGAGAAATGGTTTAAAAGTCTTTTGATTGATGAAGGTCCACTGTTTATAAATACTTCTATTTATAGTTTAATTAAACTACAAATAGTGTTTCAATTAATTTCGATGTCACTGTTACTGCCTTTAATAGTAAGGAAGAGAGGCAACAGATAAGTATGGATCCCGGCTCTGAAAAGAATGGTAAGAAAACTGGAGGAACGGGAAGCCCTCTCTTTTATACCAGGATCAGAATCATCCCACTGGCCGAAGGACACCCAATAGCAGCCATGCTCCCCCAACAGGTCACGCCCTCCCTCCACATGCGGCTATATATAGCGTGCTAGGAGACAGAGTTCCAGGCAAACACAAAAGACCCCTATCACTGTTTAACAGGACCATCCTGATAAATAAACACACCGAGGACGAAGACGTGAATGACTATCTCACCCGACTTATGCAACCAGCAAATTAGCTAACAAAATGCCAATCAAGACACCCACTGCCCTTCTGCGGCCTTCCAAGTCCTTGTGCTACACAGCCAAGGCAGACCCAGGGGTAAAGGGCCCTCCCCTCCCCCCTCCCCCCCGCAAGTGGAACAGGCTCGCACTTGCATCAGAAAGGAAGGCCGCCCGCCATGTGCGCACTGATGACAATTTGCACACCAAGGGACACGAGTGACAGACACAGTCATAAGGCTAAGAAACATACATTAGTTCCATTAACCAATAGTTATTATGTGCTATACATCAATTAAGCATGACATTACCTATAGATGCTATACAATATAGTGATGATGCCCCCAGGCTGATTTTTATATGTCACCTGCATGATATGTACAGTAGCATAGATACAACTTGACCCACCCGTACACCGGGACAAAGAGACTTAGATTAGACTACTAACGACGTATGCACTATGCGCAGAACAGATTACATCCTGAATGCACGGCACATTGCCTAAGATTACCAATGATGGAAAGGTGGGCATGAGGGTCCTGTGACCATGATGCCTCCCTCCCCAACACACCATAGCGGTTTGCCACATAGAAATAACCGACATCTTTAACCTGGGTGCTTAATGTGGGACCAGCAAAACATTGCCAAGGTTGCTGCCCTAGATAGTGTAGGGTTTTTAGTAGGTATTCCGCAACAGTGCACTCCACCGAGGCGGGGACTCCTATATCACCAGCTCCATGGGGTGGTGTGGGTAAATTCCATCTTTTCCTTCCACGTTAAAAAAAAAAAAAATAGAGTTCCAATCTTGGACTCAGGAGCTCACCCTGATGATACCAGATGCAGTTTTCGGCAAGATGTCAGATTACAAGCCCGGAAGATGTATATAATGTAGTGTTGTTTCTGTTCTGCCAACAAAAGCTTGGGCACAAATTTTGCAACCACTCTGCGCATGTTCAAATCATCATGCAAAATACTCATCCCAACATCTTTAGCAATCTCTCATACCGTCAAATGTCGATCTCCCAGTAACAGATCTGTTACTCTCTCAACAACCGCAGCATTTGGAGCAGTTTGTGGCCTCCCAGGGATGCTCATCACTCATCAAGTGCCACCATTTTTTAATTGGTTGAACCACTGTTTAGTTTGTATTATCTCCATACCATCATCTTCGAATGCCTACTGAAGTTTACAAATTGTTTCTTTTTGAGAATCACCTAATTTTGGGCAAAATTTGATGCAGTATCTTTGCTCAATTTGTCTGGTCATCTTGCACGAAAACTAAATCCAATAAACACTTATGACAGCATCTCACTTGGCAACCTGCAGCCAGCAACTGACACAGCAATCGCAATGACTAAATTCAAGCATGCAAATTTAGGTTTCTGCTGCCACTGTGTAAAGTGGTGCTGCCATAGCATAACTACTTTGCGCAGCAAAAATAAGGTCAGATATCTTTTAGATAGCCCTTGTATGCTTCACTAAATCCTAAGTTGAGGGTTTACTCTTCATACAAATATAAAAACAGTATTGATCACTTTGTTTTCGTCCACCAATATCTCTGAAAAACTGACTGGCAGACTCCCAAAGATGTGGTAGGGAAACACATGACGGACAGAGAAAGCATTATTACAAAGCAAACTGGGGCAGGATTTCCATTGAAAAGGTGACAGTAAAACTGCAGTGGCAAATAAGCAACTGAGTTCAAGTCAACCGCTTCTGAGAAAATGAACAACAGGAAGTTCCCCAGTTTATCAGAAGTTCCATCAGTGTTATGAAGCTTCTCAAAAGCTTGTGGTAAGCAAACTGGTACCAGTGCACAGTAACTGTAAATTTTCCATTGGAAAATCATCATCTGAAAAGATTCGCACAGCCAACTGGCATTTAGTCTCAGTGTCAAACTGGATAATTCAATATATCGAGATTTACTGTATTGGAACACCACAGTGAAGCGAAAAATTATTAATTTTTAGATGAGTCATCAAGTCAAGAGGAACACGCGAAAGTTAGATCCAGCCAATTCTAGCCGTAGATGCAAACGATGATTTGCGAAACATGTCCTCAAAATAGGTACGAAAGTGAAGCAGATGTGTAATAAATACGACTCATCTAAAAATTAATAATTTTTCGCTTCACTGTGGTGTTCCAATACAGTAAATCTCAATATATTGAAGTGACGTCAAGTCAAGAGGAACACGCGAAAGTTAGATCCAGCCAATTTGTCGTAGATGCAAACGATGATTTGCGAAACATGTCCTCAAAATAGGTACGAAAGTGAAGCAGATGTGTAATAAATACGACTCATCTAAAAATTAATAATGGATAATTCAAGTTTTATCACAATATCAGAAACTTGCCAAGAAACGCCTCTATCAAATCTGGCCAGCATTTCTTCACACCATTCAACACGAGCATGCTTTTGCTGATCCGTTTAATTGCAAGGCACCCAATGAGATGACAACATTCTCATGCAAAGATAGTTATGCAATATTTTGGAAACCACTGGTGATCCAATCTGTATATTTGCCTCAATTTCCTTAAATGTAATGATTGTTTTTGTGGACAATTTTTTTCTACAGTAACTATATTTTCTTCCATCACAGCTGCAGATGGTTGACCACTCCTAACCTCATCCTTTAATGAAATTTGGCCTCTTTTAAACTTTGAAACCTATGAAAAACTTGCACAGGAACAGTGTCCACAAAAGAATGCTGCAAGTGCTCAAGACTTTGGATCTCATTTAAACCGATTTTAAGATAAAAGAAAATCTTTGCACAAAAATACTTTGTGTCCACCTCATTCTAGCAACCAGCTCTCAACACACTAGAAGTTCAAAGTATAAAAATTGAAAGAAGCATAGAGATATGAAGCACAAGTTAAAATACAATTGAATTGAGAAGTTATTGATTTTTTTTTTTTTTAATTTACGTCCTCCAACGTTAAGTCATATCAGACGATGAATGGAATGGGTGAAATGATGCTCAAATGAGCCCGGGGTCCATAGAGCTTAGAGTTACCCGACATTCATCTTTCAGGATGAGGGAAAACCCCAGAAAAAACCTTATCCAGGTAACTCACCCTGACCGAGATTCGAACTCAGGACCTCTTGAACGTGAGGCAGACATGCTACCGCCACGCTACCGAGGCGGGCTATTTATAGATTGCTTCACTCACACTGTTTTTCACAGGACATGTTTCAAGAGCTGTTGCTCCCATCATCAGCTCTTGAAACATGTCCTGTGAAAAACAGTGTGAGTGAAGCAATCTGTTGATATCTTCTCGATTCGCTTATATTTTTACACTAGAGGTTGTTAATTTTGTGCTGAAGATTGCAAGGCGGAGGGAAAGATGCAAACTGATACACTATTTATACCATTTAAATTGATCAACCTTAGTTCATGCGTACCTCAAAACTTTCATAGTGACTCTCATATGTCTGGAAACCTAAGAGCATTTGGAATCGTCATGTCATGAAAACTTCAGTCCCTATTTCTAACATATTTAGTTTATATTAAATTGCACACATACTTGTGTTGCTTCACTAACAATTAGTTACCTGATGATGCCAAGTGTCTGACTCACATTTTGATTTAGTATTATGATTTGCACATTACTTCAAATTTTTAACTTAAAAGTTGACATATTTAACAGGAATAAAAATAGAACCAAAGAGCAGACTTAACTAATGAATTCATCAACATTAATGCTATACCTAGAACAATCCTGAGCACCAAGTAAGCTGAGTGAACTTGAACTTGCTTTCTTAGGACTAGCTCCCAGAGCACGTTGCTGCCAACCTAGTGCATCCCATGATCCAGCTGCATCCAGGGGATTTATGCCAGTAACAACCACGGAGCTGTTGTCCAAGGCTACACAGTCCTCAACCAGAGAGGTCTGTTGTTGTGTTCGTCTTCCAGAAAGACGGCTGGTACGTTTTAAACTACCCGTATTACTTCCTAAACTGCTGCCATTTAATGAGCTGCTGACAGGACTTTCACTTCCAGCCTAAAATAAACAGAAAACACATTACTGCATGAATACTTCAGTCAATCTCCTCCCAATAACAAAATGAATACAGTACACTTGTGATTATTTGAAACAAGTATTTAACTCAAAACCATGTATTATATTACAAGCCATCAACCAGGAAAATATGAACAGAAAAACATTTAACACTACTAACAGGCTGAAAGCCTAAAACTTAGGAATTCTTTTTGCTTGTTTAGTACATAAAATATAAATATTTTCACTATCAGTACACATATTAGGTGGTCTCATAACTAAAGTCAGTTTTTTGATTTTGGTGTTTTGAAAAATTTATTGGGTTTTTTCATTGGTTTGGCAATGCTATTTACAGGATGTCATGGCTAGTGTTGCATACATTGCGAGCATGTATCAGTCTTCAGTTGTTAATCACAAAATGAAGATAAATTTTGAACTTAGAGTCTTTCTAAAACACTACTGAAAACAAGTAGTCGCTGTTGCAGCTCGAAGAATATGTGAAGTAGAAGGAGGTGTCGTTAGTGAGCGTGTGGCCCAACAAGGGTTCCAATGTTTCAACAATGGAGATGAAAATACTGTAGATTTATGCGTGATTGGAAAAATTTAGTAAGTGACATCAAAATGAATTGACCATATGACAGAATAATAAACTTTGAAATCCCACCAGTAGATAGTTTGACAAAGAAGTTCATAGTTCCACCGCCAGAGAGAGGAGATCAGACGGCAACAGACAGTTGGAAAGAGGTTGATAATGGAGGCAATGGCTTCCAAAACTAGTCCCTCAAAAATATAAAAATGTAAGCCTCATAGTATTAAAAAAAAAAACTACAAATAGCATTTGAAAGTAATGGGTCGTTAATTCAAAAACAAACATCACTTAAATTTTCCTTACTTGGACATGTTTCGGAGAACATTTTGTCCCCATTGTCAGCAGTTATCCAACTGGTTGGATCTGTGGTTTCTTGAAGTGAGCTGGTTGTCTGTGGCAGCATCTGTTGTCTGTGAGATGAACTTCCAAAGAGTGTTTTCAGGCGGCAATTCGAAATTTAAAGTAAACTGTTTGTTTTTTATAATTAGCAACTTTTCCCAAACATCGAGTTCGGCTGCATTACTGGCTGATTTTAATAGTTTTATATTTGGTACAATTTCTATTTGTTTGAACTCTTGACTTTAGATCAGCTGTAATCAGATATATTAAATCAAGTAAGATGCTCCATAAGTTTGCTGATTAAAGCAGAGAGAAAGGTATGTCCAGACTCGCTTAAGTTTTCTGGATGAAGGTCAATGTTCAAGAACAAGTGCATGACCTAAAAGTTTAAAAATGTGAACTTATATATTTACTTTAAAGTAACTTTAACAACAATTTTAATTTATAAATGGATATGTTGTTTTTGACTTACTCTATATGTAACATATTCTGCCCAACTCCTCCACCATTCCATAGCTATCAAGTACCAGAACTGTCCTACTCTATATCCTCTACGCTCTTCTCGCTCTAGCCATCCTCTTACAATTTCACCCTCTTCTTCACGGGACACTGGTCGCAAACCCAGCACAATATGGCACACCTATAAAAATTGAGAAAAGCCGCATACATTTTAAACTAATGTTTTTATACAAATAAGCACCAACTGTAAAAAATGAATAAAATACCTAAGAGTTCAAACATATCAAAGTATATATGGCTTTCCAAACAGGTTTAGGCAAAGAACTAATAGGTTAAAAATTAATGCTTTTGGAAAAAAAATGAAGAGGTCATAAATGACATATATTGGTAAACATTTTAACATACAATTTAAATTTATATATTTTGCTTTATAACATAAAAAAAATGTTAAAACATTTGACATTACATCAACACAATAAATTCTTACTTATGAAACTCAACTATATAAAAATTGAGGATTAGAAATTACATTTCTAAAATTACAAATGGTTGCACTGTAGAAATTAAAAGGAAATTAAAAATAAGAGGAAGCAAATATTTTACATGGATTTATTACAATCACATACAAAAAGTTGTGTATTTCTTGTACATGAAATTACTTAATATATTTTCTATATATTTTACAAATAGATGCTATCCCTTTACTTATTCCATTTAATTTTATTTCTTCACTTTTTATGTTACTACTATTACTATTTATTTCAGTTAGATTTTTTGTGAATTCTTTGGCCCTAATAAACCTTCCTTCACTATTTCTCCTCTTCCCTTCCCAACACAGTTATCAAACATTCTCAGAAACCCTTTTCCATCACAGCTGAATCTGGATAATTTGAAGCTAAAGAAATGAGCAAAGCAAATTGAATTATTCATGATTTAGAATTAGAAAAGCTACAGTTTTTAAAGTTTTAACTAAAATAAACTTAAATTGCAAGAAGAACAAAATTACGATACTTGTATGTATGCACATTTAATCAATGTATATTATCAATAATATATATTATAACCTGGCCACTGAAGCATTGCATTTGACAGCTAGCAATTAAGTTGGTACCTTCGCAAAGAAAAAAAAAAACAGATGAAAAACTTCCCCCATGATGCTGAAGTTTTGTTGAGTCACACTTGTTTACACTCACCTTCACTTATTATTTTTAAAAACTCTGGAACATTTTCCAGGACATTCGCCCTCTTCCTCAGCAGTTTAGTGACTAGTGAGTAACTAGTGAGTGATTAGTGAGTCAATAAACTTCTGAGGAAGAGGGTGAATGTCCTGGAAAACATTCCAGCATTTTTAAAAATAATAAGTGAAGGTGAGTGTAAACAAGTGTGACTCAACAAAACTTCACTGTTAATAATGCTTCTATTTGTAATATTTGATACCCCATCATACTTTCTAAACCAATCACAAGTCAGTATTCTGGGTGGTGGATGTCAAAGTGGAAGTGAAACTGGAATTGGGTTTGTTGCCAGATGTAGCTATTTCCATCCACATGTTTCAGTTGTGAATCTCTAGCTTGCACATCAAATTGTTCTTGCAATATTTTTGTTTGAAAATCCACAATATCTCAAAATTCACGATGATCAACAAAAGCCTTGTAGATAAAAAAGTAAAATCATTCAAACTTCAAAAAAGATTAAAACAGATCACAGCTCTTTCACCAATGAAACAAGAAATTGGATTTGCTATCAAAATTTAACTGTACTGGAACACCACAGTGAAGCGAAATAATTATTAAATTATAGAAGAGTCGTATTTATTACACATCAGCTTCACTTACGTACCTAGTTTGAGGACATGTTTCACGAACCATCGTTCACATCATTGGCTCTAATGCGACTAAAGCTTGATCCAGTGGTGTGGGTAGTTCTGGAGTTGCTGCTGCCATCTGTTGATTTTGTGATGAATTTAAATATGGGGTTATCTTCTGGCGGGATTTCAAAATCCATTAGTTGGTTTTTATGTGTTTCTATGTATATTCTCTCCCATATGACAAGTTCACTATGTTTTTGTAAGTGTTTTAGTAATTTGGTGCTATCTTAAATTTCATGATTCTCAGACCAGAAATGAGCCGCTACTGCGGACTTAATATTTTTTGTATTTTAAGTGCCTAAAATGTTCTTTCTTTCTAGTGCCTGTGTTTCTTTCTGTCCTCCCTATGTAAGTTTTTTCACAGTCTTTACACTTAATCTTGTAAATGCCTGACTTTAGTTCTGGTTTTGTCTTATCAGTATTATTACATTAAGTAGGTTTTTAATGTTGTAATTGTTTTTTGGTGCCAATGTTATACTGTATTTCTTGAATATTTTTTGGAACTTTTTTGTGGCCCAGGGGTGGTAAGTAAATTTAGCAAATCTAATTTCTTGTTTTATTGGTGAAAGAGCTGTGATCTGTTTTAATATTTTTTGAAGTTTGAATGATTTTAGTTTTTTATCTACAAGGCTTTTTCCATAAAACATCAAATATTACTTCTAGCATGGATGTATATGTATAACAAAATAACCTACAAATACAAAATTACAAAAATGCCGATATTCACAAAACAATAGGTACATGTCAGAAAGATGACTTTCACATTCAAAGTTGTAGAACGGAAATCTTCAGGTCTAGTGCTATCAATAAAGGTATAAGATTATACAACAGGCTACCAAAAAATATTAAACAAATGAAGAGCCTTATACATTTTAAAAAGGGAGTAAAGCTCTTTTTACTGCAACATTCATTTTATTCTGTAAATGAGTTTTTAAATGTTAATTAGTTTTAAGTGATTGTAAATAATAGCCATTAATGTAATTTTTATACTATGACATTTCTGATATCAGTCAAAAGAACAAAATAAATTGAACTGAATTAAATTGAATTAAATCATGAAGTAGGGTGAACTCCACATTTGTGAAGAATTACTTTTATATAGCATTTCTCTATGGTCTTGATATAGTTTATATTTATTTGCTTTTTCTACTTTAGACTTTTGTTGGATCCTGTATCTGTTACAGTTTTTAGTCTTATGTAACTCTTTATATTTATCTTTGTATCTTGAACTGAGATGTCCTATAACATATGTATTATGTTCCAAAGGATGAAATAAATACAATACATATCCATTTTTAATTGCAGTTTTTAAGATTTGAAGATAGTTTTTAAGATTTGATGGTACCATCAAATCTTAAAAACTACCTTCAAATCTTAAAAACTGCAATTAAAAATGGATATGGAAAAAGCCTTGTAGATAAAAAACTAAAATCATTCAAACTTCAAAAAATATTACAACAGATCACAGCTCTTTCACCAATAAAACAAGAAATTAGATTTGCTAAATTTACTTACAACCCCTGGGCCACAAAAAAGTTCCAAAAAATATTCAAGAAATACAATATAACATTGGCACCAAAAAACAATTACAACATTAAAAACCTACTTAACAGTAATAACACTGATAGGACAAAACCAGAAGAAAAGTCAGGCATTTATAAAATTAAGTGTAAAGACTGTGAAAAAATTTACATAGGGAGGACAAAAAGAAACATAGGCACTAGAAAGAAAGAACACTTCAGGCATTTAAGATACAAAAATATTGATAAGTCCGCAATAGCAGCTCATTTCTGGTCTGAAAATCATGAAATTGAAGATAGCACCAAATTACTAAAATATGTACAAAAACATAGTGAACTCGTCATATGGTAGAAAATATGCATAGAAAAACATAAAAACCAACTAATGAACTTTGAAATCCCGCCAGAAGAGAATCCCACATTTAAATTCATCACAAAATCAACAGATGGCAGCAGCAACTCCAGAACTAGCCACACCACTGGATCAAGCTTTAGTTACAATAGAGCTGATGATATGAATAATAGTTCGCGAAACATGTCCTCAATATAGGTACGTAAGTGAAGCTGATGTGCAATAAATACGACACATCTATAATTTAATAAGCAATGATAGATTGACAACATGGGAGAACATATTCATCTGGAAAAATAAGGATCGCGTAATGAACTTTGAAATCCCGCCAGTAGATAATTTGACAAAAAAGTTCATAGTTCCACCACCAGAGAGAGCAGACAACAACAGATGCCAGTTAGAAAGAGATTGAAAATGGAGACCAGGGCCTTTGAAACTAGTCTCTCATAAATATATGAAAAAGTGACGAGTGTCAATAAACCAACCACAAATAATTTTTATATTAAAGCAATGATTTGTTGCATCAAGGTGTGTCACTAAATAGTTAGGCACTGCAAATTTGAAGAAAGACGCGTGAATTCTTTGAAAAGAAGGAGTACATGAAGATCCATGAGCATCCATTGTTATTTACTCTACATATGCTGCAATGTGTATGCTAAGTTATTATTCACTGAAGTTCCCTACTTATGTATATTTCGTATGTGGTTTGAACACAAGAGAAAGAGAATGTCAGCTGTTGTTTACTAGCAACTCTAGCAATGTTGCAACCACAATACAGCCAACAATATGCAAAGCCACGCAAAGTGGCAAGTGCAACATTTCGCAGCCAGAGTATAGTGATAATGTGCAATACAGAGCAGATGTATTGATATCTGTTTTTGTTGTACTCACACAACATTCTTCTCTTATTAGGCAATTGGCAAATTGTTTCATTAACATTCTGCTGCACCTTAACATAGCACCTTAATTACTTGATATATAGTATTTCTTTGAATTTAATAAATGAGCTTGATTAACTTACATTTCTTTCACTCAATCTCATTCAGAATTACAACAGATTATCCCCATGACACAATATAAATTATCTTCTTTTCTGTAAATTGTTACCTTTGTGAGATCACAACATAAAAAGTAATTAAAACAATAAAATGTGCAACGTAATTTTATGTTGTTTTTTTTAAATAGTTATGTGATTGCAGTATTTTTCCCTTGTCTTTTTCTATAACATGCTAAAATCCTAATCAGTTTCAGCAAAAATGTAGGATAGCCTTACACTTCAGAGTTTTTTTGTATTTAATAAATTAAGTGCTCAGCTCTGAAATGTTTCTTAAATTTGAAAGTAAATGCTTCAAACCTTAAAACCTACTTCATACAGTTATACTCGAACAGGGTTATTCTAAATCATTGTCGGGGTTTCGTGTTTTTTTTTTTTTTTTTTTTTTTTTTTTTTTTTGTGGAAAACATACCATTTTTATTGTTGTAGTAACAAACTCTTAAAGTTATTTTGCATGAACTGTAGTACATAAGTTACCACCAGATGGCAGTAATAGCAGTGTTTAACAAAATGGCGGTAAGGAGAAAGCTTTTTGTACTTTTGAATATCATCAACACCGATCCATTACCAAAGTCCAATGCCATTTTCGGACATAATACCGGAAGGAGCCTCCTACCGACACTCTGTTAACAGAAGGTATGCACAATTTGTGGATACAGGTTGTTTGTGCAAAGGGAAAAGCAGTGGATGTCCCAAGCAGAAGTGAATCGGATTAGGAACATTATCTCCATAGTCCTAAGAAATCAACTACGAATATAGCAGGAAACTGTTAGTTACTCAAACCACAGTATGCCGTGAGTTACGAAGGCACCTAAAGGTAGCCATATCGCCTACAATTGTGTCAGATGTGAAGCAACGCATCCAAGTCACCTTTGAAACTATCACCATTGCCATGTTGACTCGTACATGGGAACAGATGGATTGTCAAGTAGATGTGTGTACAGTGACAAAAGGTGTACATATCGAGCATTTATAATGTATGTAAAAAGAACTTTATGACTTACAGTACACAATGAAACAAGATTCATATTCCTACATCAACTGCACTTGAGTTATGAATTTTTGTAACCCTGACAATAATTTAAAACAACCCTGTGTAAGCATTATATTGAATTATCATGTAACCTACCTGAAATATTAAGTTTAAGAAGTCCATTGGTAAAGGATTATTAACAGTCCACATTAAATATTCTTCTGTAGTTAAACCGGTTCCACTTGCATGTTGACGTATATCAGATAATATGGCAGAAGTATCTACTGAAACAAATTAAGGATCAAGTTATTGTAATATTAGTTAAGTTTTTACACTAGAAGTTAAAAGGTACCACTGCTACTATAAGGTCGTTAATAATGGGTTTACAGGCTCTCTCCACTGTGTAAGAGAACTGGGAGTCACTAAGAAAATGGTGACAATATAAATCACTAAAATCCTTTATTGCTCAAACAGGTCATATTTCTCTTATTGTTTCATTTACAAAAATGGATTCTAATATTTCTGTAGCACTTACTGTACACCACATTCCAATTTTCAGGTCATAGTGTGCCATTTTACACAACTGTTAATAAATTTGAAGTTTTGGACTGTGTTACAGAAGAAAAATCATAAATCAGTTTTAACAGAAAAATAAAACTAGATGGTCTAGTCACTTCAAAAATCACCGAAAAAACTAGTAGAAAAATTAACATGAACAAACAATATTGGGCTTCACAAAAAAAAAACTTATTCTATTACATGAAACACCTCACTCAACTGAAAATTGGCATGAGGATGTGTGATAACTGCTAGAATAATAATAGGACTCATTTTTTTTTAATAAAATAATGAGGAACGTCCTGCCTGTTTGTAAGATAAGCATTTCATTGTACCTCTGTCGTTACCATTTCCCCAGTAACTCTCGGTTAGATCACACAGTGTGAGGGCTATGAAAGAGCTACCATAAATTTTGATGACCCTATATAAAGAACTCTTATAATAAATAACTTTGGTTTTAGTATATGTTATGAATGTAGGATATACTGAAGAGCAAGTGTTTCACAATATTATATATACAGTAAAATCTTAATTGTATGTTTTCAAAGGGAGATGTCTAAAAAAAGGTATAAATGAGAAAATATAAAAGTAAGTTTTCTTATGGAACTGAAAGTGATATTCTTCTAATTATGTATGCTTTAACATAAGTAAGGATGATGCAACAGATGCTGAAACTGTACAAGAGCGGTTCAGGAAGTACCAGTGTTTCAAAACATATGTATAAAGAAAGTTTGTTGTCATAATCATGTACTGTCATTTGTTACTTGTCAAAACAAATTTAGTGCTGATTCATAGGTAGTTTGGATTTTAGAGATTTTTCAATAAATTGTTCGTGCTTTTGCTAAAATTCAAAAAGTGCAGTATCATTCAGTGATTTACTTTTTACTTTTAGATGGGAAAACCTGCGAGGAGATAATAGCAAAATTGGAGAGACCTTACGCCTTCTATGACAACAGTTAGATAATGGTATAATGATTTAAGTTTGAATTTATGAGTCACTATGTTTACCCTCAGTCTTCACTTACTTGTTGTTGTATAATTGAAACGTTTTCAAGATCATTCGATCTCATCCTCAGCTGTTTGGTGACTAGATGAACCTTCCTCTTCTTCCACTACTACGGAGCTCCGATCACTCTGCCATCTGGTGTTAGGGGCACTAAGTTTTAATACTTCATTTAATGCCGGGATTTCAAAATTTATAACTTTATCACGGTTTTTGTTTATGAATATTTTTTCCCAAATATCCAATTCTATGGGTGTACTTAAAGATTTTAACAGTTTAATGTTGTGGCCAATGTTGTGGTTTATTGTCCAAAAATGGTGTGAAACTGAGGATTTTTCTGTTTGTTTCAACTTAATGTTCTTCTGGTGTTCTTTTTGCCTGGTTAACAAGTTTCTCTTAGTTTTTCCTATGTAGCTTTTTTCACAGGTTTCACAATTAATCTGATAAATTCCTGATTTCAAATTGTTGGGGATTGTATTTTTTAGTGGTTTATTTAGCAGGTTCCTCAGACTGAATTTGTTTTGGGGTGCTAGTTTTAAGTTTAGTCTTTTGAAGATTCGTTCAAATTTTCTAAAAGCCCATGGATGGTAGGTGAATTTTCTATATTGCCAATTTGTGTTATTAAGTGGTGTCAGAGTGGTATTTTTTTATCTTATCTTCAGTTTTTCTTTCCTCTTCATCATGTTCCTTATGATGGCTGGGTTGAATCCATTTAATACCGCTATGTCTTTTATGTGTTGTTGTTCTTTCAAAAATTCATCCTTACTCAGTGGGACGTTGTATAGCCGGTGAATTAGACTTCTAAAGGCAGCTAGTTGATGTGAAACTGGGTTGTATTCATTTTTCTTTATGTAATTATCTATGTGTTTGGGCTTCCTGTATATTCCAAAATCTACACCATGACGATTTCTAGTTATCTTGAGGTCCAAAAAGGGTAGGGTGTTGTCTCTTTCTACTTCCATAGTAACTTGGATGTGATTATCTTGCAGGTTTAGTAACTTTAGAGAATCTTCTCTAAGTTTTTCCGGGATGATAGCAAAAACATCATCAACATATCTCTGCCAAAATTTATAGATCTGTGGGAAGGCCTTTACTATGTGTGTTTCAAAATAGCTCATGTATAGGTCTGCTAAAATAGGTGAAAGTGGGCTCCCCATTGCTAATCCTTTTGATTGTCTGTAGAATTTTTGGTTAAACATGAAGTAATTATTCCTTATGCATTAATCTGTAAGATTGATGTCATCTATTTCTCTGGGATCCGTTGTAGTCTGGGTTAGCCATTTTTTGAGGAATGTAGGTATTTTTTCTACTGGAATGCTTGTAAAAAGTGCCTTAACGTCAAAAGAAACAAGTATGTGATTTTCCGGGATGTTGTATTTCTGTAGGTGATTTATCAATTCTAAGGAGTTTTTTATTCCCAAACTTTGAAATTTGTCATAGAATTGATTGTCCTTAGAATTGATAAATTGATAGTGACCATAAGAATAAATATTAAAAGCAGAAGCATTATTAAAAGTGAAGTATTCTTTATATTCAAGTTTGATTTATGAGTCACTATGTTTACACTCAAATTTCACTTACTTGTTGTTGTATAATTGAAACGTTTTCAAGATCATTCGATCTCATCCTCAGCTGTTTGGTGACTAAATGAACCTCCCTCTTCTTCCACTTCCACATCCAATTTACTATGGAAGTAGAAAGAGACAACACCCTACCCTTTTTGGACCTCAAGATAACTAGAAATCGTCATGGTGTAGATTTTGGAATATACAGGAAGCCCAAACACATAGATAATTACATAAAGAAAAATGAATACAACCCAGTTTCACATCAACTAGCTCCCTTTAGAAATCTAATTCACCGGCTATACAACGTCCCACTGAGTAAGGATGAATTTTTGAAAGAACAACAACACATAAAAGACATAGCGGTATTAAATGGATTCAACCCAGCCATCATAAGGAACATGATGAAGAGAAAAGAAAAACTGAAGATAATATAAAAAAATACCACTCTCACACCACTTAAAAACACAAATTGGCAATATAGAAAATTCACCTACCATCCATGGGCTTTTAGAAATATTTGAACGAATCTTCAAAAGACTAAACTTAAAACTAGCACCCCAAAACAAATTCAGTCTGAGGAACCTGCTAAATAAACCACTAAAAAATACAATCCCCAACAATTTGAAATCAGGAATTTATCAGATTAATTGTGAAACCTGTGAAAAAAGCTACATAGGAAAAACTAAGAGAAACTTGTTAACCAGGCAAAAAGAACACCAGAGGAACATTAAGTTGAAACAAACAGAAAAATCTACAGTTTCACACCATTTTTGGACAGAAAACCACAACATTGGCCACAACATTAAATTGTTAAAATCTTTAAGTACACCCATAGAATTGGATATTTGGGAAAAAATATTCATAAACAAAAACCGTGATAAAGTTATAAATTTTGAAATCCCGGCATTAAATGAAGTATTAAAACTTAGTGCCCCTAACACCAGATGGCAGAGTGATCGGAGCTCCGTAGTAGTGGAAGAAGAGGAAGGTTTATTTAGTCACCAAACAGCTGAGGATGAGATCGAATGATCTTGAAAACGTTTCAATTATACAACAAGTGAAGACTGAGTGTAAACATAGTGACTCATAAATTCAAACTTAAATATGAAGAATACTTCACTGTTAATAATGCTTCTGCTTTTAATATTATTGGTATAATGAATTTAAACGTGGTCGGACATCCAACCATGATGTCGCCAAGGACACCCTCCAGATGTGGTTACCGAGGAAGTCATTGAAAAAGTCCACAATATGATTCTTGCTGACTGTCAATTGAAAGTTGGCGAAGTTCCAGAGGCCATAAATGTATTGACAGGAATGGCAATTCATGTTCTGCATGATAAGTTGGAACGTGTCTGCCTCACATTCAAGAGGTCCCAAGTTCGAATCTCAGTTAGGGCGAGTTACCTGGATAAGGTTTTTCTGGGGTTTTTCCTTATTCTGATAGACGAATGTCAGGTAACTCTAATCTCCATGGACCCCGGACTCATTTGAGCATCATTTCACCCATTTCATTCATCGTCCAATATGACTAAATTTTGGAGGACATAAATATTACACAAAAAAAAATTAAGTTAATTGATCGAAATTAACCATTTCTTTACACTAGCCATATATAGGCTAAGGTCTTTGAGAGAGAGAGTCAACTAATTGATGGAAATTAATCATTTCTTTACACTAGCCATATATAGTCTAAGGTCTTTGATAAATAAGAGTTAACATGGCATGGCAATTCCAGCCATGGCATTGAATTATTCATGTGACAGCCTATATACGGCTAATGTGAAGGATTAATTTCCATCAGTGGTTTACCGAGGAAATATACAAATCAAATGGATAATTTAATGTGATGGCAGGTTGGCCATGGTAGCTCAATGGGTTAGAGTGACTGGACGAAAACCAAGAGATCCATGGTTCAAATCCCGGCCATGGCATTGAATTTTTCATGTTGACTCTATTAAAAAAACGATAAGTTGGATATGAGAAAGCTGTCGGCCCAATGGGTGCATTTGCTCACAGTGGACAACAAGCAGATGAAGCTTTCAACTTTAAAGCTGTTATGTGAAACCCGAAGGACTTTTCGCATTTAGTTTTGACTGTCAATGAGACCTGGATTCATGATTATACTGCAGAAATCAAGCAACAATAAAAACAATGGGTTGCTTCCGGAGAATCTGCTCCAAAGATGGCAAAGACAGTCCCATCGGCCATAAAAGGGATGGGAATTTTTGGAATGCCAGGAGTCTTCTTGGACCAAGGAAAAGCTATTACTGGAGCGTACTACAGTAAGTTTATTGGTCCAATTTGACAAAAAGGTGAAGGAGACAAGACCTCATATGGTAAAGAAGAAAGTTCTGTTTCACCACGATTATGCCTCACCATACTCGTCTGCAGTTGCTGCCGCCAAACTGTACGAATTGCATTATGAATTGCTGCCACACCCCCATATTCTCCTGTTCCCAAACATGAACAAAATTTAGATCAAATGAGATCATCATGGAGACAGGTGTATTTTGCAGAGCTTGACATTTTGTTATTTTTTAACAAGTTTAAACAAATGGCAGAAGTGTTGGGAAGACGTGTATATCCCTAAAAGGGGACTATGTTGAGAAATAATTTATGTTCTAAAAAACTAGCGTCTTCATTCCTAAACACAATTACTTATTCAACCACCCTTATAATAGCATTTATGTATGTTCACTACAGTGACAGAGGCAAGCAACTGAATGTGTTGACTTAAAAAGTTTGTTTTTTATGAAGAGAAAAGCAGCTAAAAAGCAAATATCAATTACAAACTTTCTTAAAATAAAGAAACAGACATATAAAATGTGTAATATGTAAAACACATACAGAATATTGTGTTTATTTGTAGTTTTATGTTTTGTACATGATTTAAGCTCTTCCTATATATATAATTTTCCCATATTCATCATCTATTTTAACCTGCTCCCTTGGAAAACAACACATTGAGATTTGGCTGTAATTAGAGAGCTATGAATGTTACCAGCTTGTCCATAAGGGTCACCAGCCAATTCTTCTGGTGATTTATTTTCATGCCGCACAAAAAGCAGCACATCAATCATGTGACTCAACTCTTCTTCGGAAAGGATTCCATCTCTGTCAGTATCAAATACTTTGAAGCAAACTGAAACATATACAAACAACACATCATACGTGGAATTCCGAACAATTTAATTAGAACATATCTGAACCAAAGATCCCAACAGGTAAAAATTACACATGCTAGGAATCAACATATCATGGAATACTATTCAAATAGTAAACTGGTGACATATGGAGTGCCTCCAGATTCTGTCCTCGGTCCTCTACTTTTTATAATATATGTCAATGACCTTCCAAATATCAGTGAAGGGAAAATATATATGTATGCTGATGACACATCAGTAGTAAATACAGGTATAAGTTCGCAAGCTTTGGAAAATACAACAGTAAGTAATACAACACAAGTTATACAATACTTTAGGTCCAATAACTTGCACATACTTAAATAAGACAAAAATTAGGCAAATGAATCAACCTTGTATATACTTTTCTCCACTTCTATTAAATAAGACAAATTACATTCAGTTTCAAACTCCACAGAACAGGTCACCATCAAATACAAAGATAATTGAAAACAGGGAAGTAAATGCAGTAGAAAGCGCAAATTTTTTAGGACTAATTGTAGATAAAAACCTAACATGGGACAAACATCATATATGCAACAAAATAAGCTCAGGGTTATTTGTAATGAAAAAAATGATGAACATAGTGGATGTTAATACTGTCACCCAATTATCGGAAGGCACGACCAACTGGAGCTGGGTAGGGGATAGGAGGCATTCAGGCCACACCCACCCATTTATCTTGTAGCGCTAACATAGGGGATGGTTAGGAAAGTGTCACTAGGCACTGTACCGTCTCTTTCCCCTTCCCCTGACGTCTGGAACAGTCGGGACGATGTTCCGAGCCGCGAAGCTTCCAGAAACAGCGATCTCCCTATATAAGGGCTGCAGGCGACGACTCAGGCAGTTCTTGGCGAGCAGCCATGAAGAACGCAGTGCTAGTGAACGGATTGGAAGACTGCGTACGTGTATCAGAGGAGATGTACGTCATTGCGAGTGTGGAGTGGACCTGTGACAGATGAACTGGTGGATTGTAATTGTGTGCGGTACGTAATTCTATGTAATCGGCAAGTGTTCCAACTGTAATTCGGTGGAAATAAAGAAAATTTTGAGTTTAAGCAATTGGACTTTTAATTCTACGAACTTACGAAGTCAGAACTGGTGTCAGGAGTGGGATATTACCACAATGGAAGCTGTATTGGAAACTTTTTTTGGAGAAGATGACAGAAATAAAAGCAGCAAATGACAACTTCGCTGCAAAAACAGAAGCGGCAAATAACAACCTGGCTGCGGAACTGAAGGAAATTAAGACCGAATTGACCGAAATTAAAGCGGCAAACGAGGTCCTCGCCGCAAAATTTGAAGAGCAGTTGGCCGAAGTAAAGGACGACTTAATGGAGCTTGGTGAGCGCGTCGAAGACCTGGCGAGCCGCGTTAACGACCTGGAAGGAAAGTTCGACTGCAGCGTCAAGTCCTTGAACGCCATGGTGGAGGACATCGTCGGCAGGAGGTTGAAGGACTTGAAGGCCGACGTGCAGGGACGCGACACAACATCGGCGCGCGTCAAACCTCCTAAATACGACGGCGCGTCAACGTTCAAGGTCTTCCGCCGCCAGTTCGACACGGTGGCCAGGCACAAGTGGTCACCAGATGAAGAGGCCGCACAGCTAATAGCCAGCCTCCAGGGACAGGCCGCAGAAGTCCTAAACGCGGTCCAGACAGCGGCGGCTCCCAAGGATATCTGGGAGGCCCTGGAGAACCGTTTCGGGAACCACCGCCTAGCCACAGTCAGCTAAAGACTAGGTCGCAAAAGCCAGGGGAGACGCTGCAGGAGTTCACCCTGGCGATTGAACAGCTGGTCAGCAAGGCCTTGGTTGACCTTCCGCCGCAATTCGTATCGCGGGAAGCCGCCTACGCCTTTGTCGACGGGGTACGAGACACCGAGATACGTCAGCGCATAATGCTCGCCGACTACAAACCATCCACGAGACCCGACATAGCTAAGGGTTTGCCATCCAGGAAGCCGAGCCGAACATACCAGCTGATGACGGCATCGGGCTACACCTTGCATGTGGAGAAGGAGGTCCTGCTGAAGCTGACCTTGGGCGCCTTGGAATCTGCAGGGTCGTCTTGAACGAAGACGTGGTTGTTCCCGCGAGGAGCGAGGTGGTGGTGACGGCGCGACTGGAAGGCCAGAGAACCAGGAACTTGATGCTGGACCAGAAGACGCCTGTACACGGACTATGTGTAGCCAGGGCATTGCTGCCGTGCCGAGAGGAGGGGCCAGTGAGACTGATAAATAAAAAGGACACCGATCACGACGTCCAGGCTGGGATGGATTTGGGAACGTGCGAGCCCGTGGTGAGCGTAACAGCAATCGACAAGACAGGAGCCGGTGCCGACGCAACACCTGGGGCCCCAGCTGGAAGGCTTATTGGAGAGGGCGGCCGACCACCTGACCGCAGAACAGATGGAGAAATTTCGACAACTGCCTATTCGGCAACCACCTAGATGCGTTCCGCTGGCGAAGCAAGAGGCGATACGAGACATGATGGAGGACATGAGATCCAGGGGAGTGATTGAAGAGTCTGACAGCCCTTGGTGTTCTCCTGTAGTCTTGGTGACGAAGAAGAACGGCAAGCTACGCTTCTGCGTGGACTAAAGGAAGCTGAACGCTGTCACCCAGAAGGACTGTTTCCCCTTACCCTGGATTGATGACACCCTGGACACGCTAGCTGTTGCACAGTGGTTCTCAACCCTGAACCTGAAGTCGAGCTACTGGCAGGTAGCTCTAGACCCGAGAGACAAGGAGAAGACCGCATTCTCGACAGGCCAAGGGCTCTGGCAGTTATGCCCTTTGGCCTCTGCAACGCACCAGCTACCTTCCAACGACTCATGGAGTCAGTGATGAGAGGACTGACTTACGACGCCTGCCTGCTATACCTGGACGACATCATCATCATCGGTAAGACTTTTGAAGACCATCTCGAAAATCTGAGTAAGGTGCTACAGAGACTGCAGGCGACCAACTTGAAGCTGAATGCAAAGAAGTGCCAGCTCTTTTGCAAGGAAGTTAACTACTTGGGCCACATAGTCTCAGAAACCGGAGTGGCCACAGATCCGGAGAAGACAGGCTGTGAGAGATTGGCCGCGCCCAAAGGATAAGAAAGAGTTGCGCAGTTTCCCGGGGCTGTGCAGTTATTACCGACGCTTCATAAAGGGGTTCTCCAACATCGCCAAGACCCTCACCCGCCTGACAAAAGAACATCGACCTTATGTGTGGACGGAGGATGCCGAAGACGCTTTCCAGCGCCTGAAGAAGACACTGTGCAGTGCTCCTTATCTGGGATTTCCACAACCAGGCGGCGCCTTCATTGTAGACACAGACGCCAGTGACCACAGTATTGGAGGCATCCTATCCCAGGTCCAGGACGGCCACGAGCATCTGATAGCCTAGTACAGCAAGACGCTATCAAAGGCAGAGAAGAACTATTGCGTCACCCGGCTAGAATTATTGGCTAGAATTAGATCTTGGAGCACTTCCACAAGTACCTGTACGGTCAGCCATTCCACCTGAGGACTGACCATTCTACCCTTACCTGGCTATTGAGCTTTAAGAACCTGGAAGGCCAGACAGCACGTTGGGTCCAGAGGCTGCAGGAGTACGACTTCAGCTCGGAAGATCGTAGAGGGAAGAGCCACGGTAATGCAGATGCTTGTCCCAAAGACCCTGTCCAGAAGAGTGCGGCCAGTGCACAAGAGTGGAAGAGAAGGAGCGTACTGCAGCAGTCCGAGTAGTCACGGCAGTGCCTGCAGATGGCTGGGATAGCGCACGCCTGAGGAGGGAGCAACTGGCAGACGCAGACTTGGGGCCACTCTTGAGGGAAGTGGAGGCAGGAACAAGACCGACCTGGGAGGACATCGCACCGAGGAGCGCCACATACAAGTCGTACTGTGCCCAATGGGACTCGTTGAAGATCAGAGGGCATGCTGTTCCAGGTATGGGAATCACACGATGGGAAGACGCAGAGAGAACAATTGGTACTTCCCCGGAGTAAGGTCCCGGAAGTCTTGGAGGAAGTGCATGCCGGTACTTCAGCAGGACACCTGGGAGCGAACCGAACGATTGACAAACTACGGCAGCGCTACTACTGGCTGAGGCTCCGAGCAGACGCTGAGAGATGGTGCACGGCGAGTCGCAGCCCCCGACTAGGAGCCGGGGTCGCATGCAGCAGTACAACGTCGGAGCGCCATTCGAACGGATCGCCGTCGACATAGCTGGGGCATTTTCGATGTCCGACCGAGGCAACAAGTGCCTGATGGTGGTCGTGGACTACTTCAAGTGGCTGGAGGTGTATGCCATCCCAAACCAGGAGGCAAACACTATTACAGACTGCCTCGTGGAGCAAGTGTTCTGCCGATTTGGGGTGCCATTGGAGCTCCACAGCGACCAGGGTACCAATTTTGAGTCCAACCTAATGAAGGAGGTACTACAAAGGCTTGGGGTGAACAAGACCCGCACGATGCCTCTACATCCCCAATCGGATGACATGCTCGAAAGATACATCAAGACCTTAGAGGAACACCTGAAGAAGGTCGTGGCCAGCCATCAGCGAGACTGGGACATCAAGGTGTCGCTGTTCTTACTGGCCTAACGCTCGTCAACACACGACACCACGGGGATGACGCCAGCCAGCTTAATGTTCGGCCGAGAGTTATGCCTCCCTTGTGACCTGGCTTTTGGAAGCCCTCCGGAAGCGAGACAGCCAGTCACCGAGTATGTGGAGAACCTGGTGGACCAACTCCACGACATGCACGAGATGGCTCGCCAGAACATCCAAAAGGCGAGCGACCGCATGAAGATCCGATACGACAGGCAAGCCAACAGCCAAGGGTTCCAGCAAGGTGACCTGGTCTGGTTGTACCGCCCTACTCGGACCAAGGGATGCTGCCCGAAGCTCCAGCAGCCATGGCAAGGACCGTATCGGGTGGTGAAGAAGATTAACGACGTGGTCTACCACATCCAGAAGGTGCCCCGAGGAAAGATGTTGGTTGTACACCTGGATAGCCTGGCACGCTACGATGGTGCTGTTCGGGACAACCAGTTTTGAGGAGGGAGCAGTGTCACCCAATTATCGGAAGGCACAACCAACTGGAGCTGGATAGGGGACAGGAGGCATTCAGGCCACGCCCATCCATTTATCTTGTAGCGCTAACATAGAGGTTAGGAAAGTGTCACTAGGCACTGTACCGTCTCTTTCCCCTTCCTCTGACGTCTGGAACAGTCGGGATGATGTTCCAAGCCGCGAAGCTTCCAGAAACAGCGACCTTCCTATATGAGGGCTGCAGTAGACGACTCAGGCAGTTCTTAACGAGCAGCCGTGAAGAGCGCAGTTCTAGCGAATGGATTGGAAGACTGCATACGTGTATCAGAGGAGTTGTACGTAATTGCGAGTGTGGAGTGAACCTTTGTAAGGCGAACTGGTGGATTGTAATTGTGTGCACTACGTAATTCTATGTAATCGGCAAGTGTTCCAACTGTAATTCGGTGGAAATAAAGAACATTTTGAGTTTGTGCAATTGGACTTTTAATTCTATGAACCCACAAAGTCACAATACACAGAAATTGTTATATTATGGATTGATATACCCGCATATATCATATGGGTTAACAGTATGGGGACGTTGTGCTAAAAAACACACTAACCAAGTATTCCTTCTCCAAAAAAGAGCAATAAGACTAATTATGGGAATGAAACAAACAAACTCTTGTAGGCATCCCTTCAAAGACCTACATATTTTAACTGTATACTCACTTTACATATATGAAGTAATAATAGATTTATTTAACAGGCAAGATAAAGGTAAAACAAATAAACAAATACATGAGCACTTCACCAGAGGAAATACAAATTTTCATTTACAGTCATACAGATTAGAATTATATAAAACCAGACCTACTGCTGCAGCTCATGAACTGTATCATAAATTCCCTAACTATCTGAAAAATATTCATAATCTTAAAATATTCAATAAAAAATTAAAAAAATATTGTATGGAAGGTTGCTATTATTCAATTAACGAATATCTTAGATAATATTGACTAAATAAATAGTATTTGTATAATAAAAGTGTAATAGTGTATAGTTTATGATTTATTATTGTAATTATGTTATTTTAGAACTTGTTTATGCAGATATTAAACTATGTGATTTTCTGTTTGCACATACTTAACTTGACGATGCTTTGAATAGGTTTTGTATTCTTTTAAGCAGATAAATGAATGAATGAATGAATGAATCAGTTCTACCTCCAAAAAAATATACTGTCATTTCTATTCTTCATTTTGTCATGTTAGATTAACATAATATGTGCACTCTTTTACTATTACCTGAATGAATACTGTATCTCACAGGTATCAACTTTAACACATTAATCAGTTATAAACATAACTGACCTGGGTAACACAACTGTACTTATACAGGCAAAGCTAGTTACAAAAAAAAAAGTGTTACATTCACCTGACTGTCTACTCTCTAACATTTATTACAAGGCATACAATCTTCTTATGAAAATTATTTTTTTTTGTAGTGTTTAATGCCCACTTTCACTACATGCTGCACTGCAGGCAGTGACACTGATCATGAAGTGAAGGTGGAGCACCGGTGGAATGAGATGACAGGGGAAACCAGAGAACCCAGAGGATACCTATCCCTATGCCATTTTTTCCACCATAAATCTCACATGCGGTTGCCTGGGAACGAGCTCGGGTCATTTTGGTGGGTCAAGTGGTCTGACCACTCGGCCACAGTGCAGCATAATTTGTCTACTTCAATTTAATCAAAGTAAACCCTTGCAAAAGTAGCTACATTACATATTTCATTATAAATACTTCATCTCTTGGCTTATAAATAGGAGTGGAAGTCTCCCCCCCCCCCCCCCCTCTGCCAGTTCAGTTTCCCTGAAGACAAAGATGATACAAGTTTCCCAAACATCAGAGTATCACTACATCACAACATGAGATGAATATGCTTCTCAGATTTGCAATAAGAGCTACAAATAAAACTTACTTGAAGCATGATTCCATTCCAGCAAACAAACAACTCGTTCTACAGAATATAGGTGTGAAAAAGTACAAATGTTACCTAGACACAAATTCTCTTTTTGAAGCACAGTATTCTATTACTAAGAAATGAACAATTGTTAAAATTTTAGATCCTAATTTTGCACTTTTTGAAAATGCTCCTTGCAATGAAAAAATTACAATCTATTGTTTAAAATATAATTTTTATATCACTAAACTATATAAAAAAAACTTGATTTGAGCTAAACAATAAATCACATGGAACAGACGAAACCAGCCATATAATTTTAAAGCACTGCAAACATATTATAAGCCCATTTCACAAATAAATTATTTCATAAAGAAGGGAGAATGTCCTGAATGACTAAAAATATACTAGTACAACCTATGTATACAAAAAAGGCAAAGAACATAATGTAGATATAATAAATCAATATAAATAGCTATGGGCTAATAATAAAACTATGTATTTATAAACAGTGGAGCTTCATCAATAAAACCTTTTTAAACCACTTCTAGAACTGTTAAAAGACTTAAGCTCCACTTACATTTAAAAATTACGACAGGTTTCAAGGACCCTGCATCCTCATCATCAGCTGATGTTCGACTAGTTCTTCAGGTGACCGCCTCCCTCTCCTGGCGCTGTTCAATGAGTTGAATGATGTCATCTACTATTGGTATTTCGAAGTTCACCAGGCGGTAACATGAAGAACTAGTCGAACATCAGCTGATGAGGATGCGGGGTCCTTGAAACATGTCCTAATTTTTAAATGTAAGTGGAGCTTAAGTGTTTTTACAGTTCGAGAAGTGGTTTAAAAAGGTTTTAATGGGCTAATAATTTACCTCCAATTGGCTGTTATCTTTTCTAACAAAAAATATTTCCAGTACGATAGAAATATCGGTTTGTAAATAGCCAATTGCCTATAAAAATTATGACATCAAATGGAACAAATTAACTTCAAAGCACATTAAAATACTAAAAAGAGAGTTAAAATTAGAGTATTAAGCATCAAGTTCACCATTTGAATTTCTGAATTACTTCATAAGTATCACAGCTATTGGGATGCTGAAAGCAAAATATGAAACTAGAAAGCACAAAATAGCATAAGTATCTGCATAATAAGTTCATGAAATACATATTTTATCCAATATATCATGCATAATCCAGCACAAGACACTGAATTGTGTATGTACATATGCATTAATTATCTATTATATGTATATAAAGCACTTACATTTCTGTCTTTCTGTCAATGGTCCTCGACAAGCTGCAGAAATTCCACATGCCATTTCCTTGAAATCTATGTGACTGTCACGGTTCTCGTCAAATGCTCCAAAAACTCCAGGACACACAGATAAAGGTACCGGAGGACTGATAAGTGGAACTAGAGTATCCAAATCAAGCTTCCCTGTGCGGGATTGTCCTTTGAGCTGCCAATAACGCTTTTCCAGTTCCATAATATCAGTTTCTTCCACTAAACGCAAAAATAGAAATCCATTAATGCATCATAAATCATGGAACCTGACCTGAGAAATGTTATAATTATTTAAACATTACAATTTAACAAAAATAAATAAACTCAAATGACAGAGCATTAAAATGTGCACCATACTAACAAGTAGCTGATGCAGAAAATGTTCAGGGGCTTGGATTCCCATTTTTCTAGAATAACAAAGAAAGAAAAATTAAAATAAATTTATCTTTTAAAGAAAAGTTTAACACCAAGGAAAAATAAGAGTAACATTCACACTTTTCTCCCTTTTAAATCAGTTAAAACTACATTTTTTGTATATATCATATTACCTTTTTTACTACTAATTCTGAGAAGCAGATGGGAAGAGTCTTGGGCACAAAAAGTAAGGGAATTGATGAAACAGGTACGGGACATATTTGGAGAAATGGGGAGTATTCTTATACAGACTTTTGGAAACAAGTAGAATCAAGATTAGAAGATATTGAAGTCAAGCTATTTTTGCTAGTACAAGGGAGAAAAGCTCGTTGAGGATACATAGGAAATAAAAACAGTATGGGGGAGGGAAAAGTACATATATGTAATAACCTAGGACAAGAAGAATTCTCTTGTGGAGAAGTTACAGACAATTTACTATACTGTAAACAAACAAAAGTATGGAGAGAACAAATTTGGCAATAAAAGTGGAATAGTTTTAATGAAAGGGGGGGGGGGGGGGGAGAGAGAGAGAGAGAGAGAGAGAGAGAGAGAGAGAGAGAGAGAGAGAGAGAGAGAGAGAGAGAGAGAGAGAGAGAGAGAGAGAGAGAGAGAGAGGTATTACTAATCAGGAAAATGTTGTCCATAAAAGAAGAGAATAATGTAAGATACAAAGAAGATTATTTGGGGAAAGTCAGAGAGAAATGGTTAAGAATAATCAACAATTAAGTTTGGAGAAACTGGAACAATGGATGTAAGGGAGCAGAGGGTCATCAATACACAGAAATCCAGGGGTTGTGTGTACAGAAACTGTAAATTAAACAAGACAATCAGGTAGGGTGCGAATAAGAGTCTGTTATTGTGTGTCATGGATGTTAATGGTAACATATTTATGAAAGTATGTATGTATGAAGAAAGATGAGAATTATTCATACAACTAATTATAATTTCTTTTGTTATAAATGCATTAATGCTAAATTATATTACTGCTGATTCTATTCTAAATTAAATAATATGAAAGCAAATCTCAAACTGTTTTATGAGCAAGTGCTCCACAAGTACTGACTATGTACTTACAGTGTGTAACCCCTGCAAGGGTTTGATAGAATGTTGGTGTCTCCAGTTCATTGCTAAGTGTTACAGTACACGGTTCCGAAAGAAGCCAGCGACTCAGTGATGTAGCATCTGGGTGTGTGGTCAACCAGTCACGGAATTCTTCATAGGTTACTTTGTCACGCTGTCAAATATAATTAAGATTTTAAACAAATTTGTAGATAAACCCATCTGCACCTATTACATTACACTAGTAATATAAAGTAATACTAAACAAGTTTGAAGCTAAGATATGAGTTTAAACTGCACTGCTTGGTAGTATTCAAGGTCATTTATTTTGTTCCTATGAATGAATATTTTAAATAATGCAATAATTTGCTCCTATTTACTTTAATTATTTCATTTTTACAAGGCCCCTTCAACTTCTACAGCATATTGGAGACTTTAACATGAGAAAAAATTATGGTGCTATTGCTTGTTGAACAGTAAGATTTCTTAATGCTGGTTCTAACAGCTTTCCTATTGTTACACACGTATACACTCTCACATTCATACTTTCAGATTCTGTGGGGAACAAGAAATGATTCTGGTTAAAGAAAATTAATCAGACTTGCCAGAAATCAAAACTCAGAGCACTGACCACTTGACCTCAGAGCCAGTCATTTTTTATGCATATTTACTGGTTGTAACTAAAAGGAGAACATGATTCAGGCATGAACGTTCTTTTGCTTTATGTATTAGCTACTTCTTCACAATCCCTCGTTTATTTATTTCCAAGTCTAAAGACTGAAATAACTGATAGTTATCCATAGTTATCCTGTTTTACACTATAATAACTAAAACAGAAAACAAATCTATCTTAAATAGAGCAGGACTCTGATTTTAAGGTTTATATGTCTTAAATGAGAGCAACAGAATAAAGTGGCAAGATTCACTTTTGTGCTGGCAAGTTCCTGCTGCAGCTAAATACTTTGTTAAGTGTTTAAATATCACTCATTTTTCGGTCATCCTCTATGTTAACATGCCAGCTTCTGGCTCTCGAGGTCAGAGGTTCAAATCCAGCAGAGAGCGAAGGATTGTTTTCAAGCATAAACATCCATAGCATGGCTTCCTTTGGAGGGGAAATAAACTCAATGGTCCCATAGTAAAAATTATAGTTTAGCCATTCATTCTCCCCTTGACTCCCTTGGTTGCCTGGCTCCCTGTCTCTGGCTCACCTTGGGGTGCCCTCCCTCTACTCTATCCCTTTCTTCTCTCCTCCCTTCTCTATTCTCTTCTACTCCTCTTCACCCCCCTCCTACCCCATTTTCTTTCATCTTTCATAAAAACTCCCTGTTATTCTTCTTTTCCTGTCAGCACTCTCATGACTTTTTTTTTTTTTTATTATTTTATTCCATTTTTCCTTCTATATCTTATTTCTCCACTCCGTTATTTCCCTGCACTCTACATATAATGCTACATGCTCTTTTCTCCCCCTCATAGCTCACACACCTTCAGAAACAGTGTTACTCTCCTCATCCATGCCAGCCCTTCTATTTCCTCCTTATTGCAATGATCTACATATTTCTCTCTTCCCCACTCCCTTTTTATAATTCTACAGAAACCCCAATAACTTTTTTTACTTTCTAAGTTCCCCCATATGCTTTGTCTTTCTATGTTCTCCATCCTATTTCTCACCATCTTCCAAAATCCTTCTCCATTTTCCCCTCCCTTCTCAGAAATGTCTCCCATTCCTATTTCTGCCCCTATCCACCAACTGCTCATACTTTTCATACACTTTTGCAGATACATGCAAAACCTTAAAATCTTTCTCTTCTTTAATCAAACACCTATGAAATTTAATTATTAATAAGCTTCATGAATTTAAATTATTAATTGGTAAAATACCAAAATTTCAAGACCTTTTCCATTATTACTCCTTGAATGGGACTGTGAAAACCATAGCAGTTAAAGCGCATCTATAAATAAAAACTAAATGTACTCTTTCTCATCCAAATACTTGTCACAAAATGTTTAAAATGAGCAGAAGTGCTTCGGTAACTGTTACTTGGTAATCTACATGAGCTGCATTTATTTCTTGGGGTATTTAGGTCTAATAATTTACAATAATGATTGATGAAATCCTCATTTTGACTGTCCAACACTTCTATTGTTTACAGACAACAATATCATGAAAATATTTGGGAAGAAGATGGTTATAAAAGAAGTAACCTCCATTATTAGTGGACTTTCTTCTTAAATTAGTTGTGGCAGCTTTCTGTCTCATTAAAAGTCATAATTTATTTGGAAAACCATACATTACACTGAGTTCTTATATTATCAATCAGCATTTCATATACTTATGACATCCAATATACAAGGATAATACTGAAAGTCATGAGCAAACCACTTTTAAAATGCAAATGGGTTATATAAGGTTTCAGATAATCAAAATTTTGAATACATATAATGTTAAGAGTCAACATGAAAAATGTAATGCCATGGCAGGGATTTGAACCACAGATCTCCTGGTTTCCGTCCAGTCGCCCTAACCCTTTGAGCTATCATGGCCAACTTGCCATCACGGCATTAAATTCTCCATTTGACTCGTATATTTACCCGGTAAACCACTAGGGGCTCACAGATTCGAGATACACTGTTTGTGGCAACTTACTATCGTAAGTAATTGAGTCCCAGGCTTTATCATTCAAATCCCGGCCTTAAATAGAAATTAAATTTTTCTTGTTGACTCTAACGAAAACCTTAGCCTATGAACGGCTAGTGTGAAGAAATGCTTAATTTCCATCCATTAACTAAAATAAGAGTTAAATGATGAAGCCTGGGACTCATGTACTTACGATAGAAAGTCGTCACAAACGGTGTATCTCGAATATGAGAGCCCCTAGTGGTTTACCGGGGAAATATACGAGTCAAATGGAGAATTTAATGCCATTACAGCAAGTTGGCCATGGTAGCTCAAAGGGTTAGAGCAACTGGACAGAAACCTGGAGATCAGTGATTCAAATCCCGGCCGTGGCATTAAATTTTTCATGTTGACTCTACCATAAACCGTAGCCTATGTACTATGTGTGAAGAAATGATTAATTTCCATCAATTAACTAACATATAATGTTCTTTATAGGAGTTAAAAAGTGTTTTTTGAGGTTTTAAGTGAAAGCACATGAAACTAATATACAATGTTAAAATAGTTAACAGACACTATTACATTTAATAAAAAATGTTCAGTATGCATAGAACATTTTTACTAATACTAATTTTGTACTTCACGGCAACTGGAAAATTCCTTCCATGAATCAGTGACAGAACGATATGCATCTTGCTGTCCATTATACTTTGTACCCCATCAAGAATACTTAAGTTGCAGTAATGATAGTCCGCTGCTGTCACTGTGACCATAAATGATTGATAGCTAACAAAAGAAATGGCCAGGCTCTCATTAATGACAGGACCAAAGCAGTTGTTAATACAGAATGGAAACACTTGAATTCCATTCACAGCAGAAGTTATGGTTCTTAAATTCAATCCTTTTGGTTTCTGTTAAGCTTTAACTTGGTTAAAAATTTTGTGGATAACAGAATTTCTATCGGATAAGCAAGAACAGTCAGGAATGTTTTAGTTAGTGACACAACAAAGTGCTGTGCTTTAAGTTGTGACAAATTGAGAGTTGCAAATGTAGGTGATTACAGAGATCCTGATGCTCCAGTAAGTAAACAGAAGGAAAAAAGACTCTTGTGTATGATTAATTTCATCACTACATGCAAAGGGAACTAACTGAAGCAACAGTAGAAGTGAACTAAATCACAAGACAAAAAGTAAAGCATCTTTGAAAACGGAATAAAGTCACAATTAAAGGATACTTACTTCTGCAAAGAGACTTGCTATAGCGTCAGGAACATAGCCATTTTCACAGGCGTGGAGCATGAGCTGCAGTTCATCTCTTAGGATATAGCTCCCACTTTCATTTGAATAAAGTCCAAAGAGAACTGCAAATACAGATTTAATTTACTTCCAGTGGATTCTTTCCCACAGGTATTAACATTTTATCACTATAATATAAACTTACACTTCAATTTCTCCTCTTCTTTTCCTCTAGTTAGCAGCACTAATCCACAAAGCAAATCCTTTAATGCGATGCCTTTCTGTGTGCCACCACATGCTGTAAAGATATACTGCAAAGAAAGAAACAAAGTTAGTGACTGTAATGCAGTTATTAAGCTGTTAGCATGGAATCATGACATTGTCAGATTATATCAAATACCACAGTCGCTACAGGTCTCAACAACGTAATATTGACAACTGAAATGGAGGTAATTGAGGATGTAAACAGAAGTTTACAAAACCGGTTTAACATAATTCCTTGAAATTTTAAACAATTTCCTTAAAGATAAGTGAAGTTTTGTTACAAATAATTATATTTTGTGTAGTATTTGTTGCTTCATTTTGCTAGCTTCTATTTTTAAGCATACATTGTATATATAATTTATGCTGACTATAAACAGAATATACATGTGTCAAGATTTAACTGTATTGGAACACCACAGTGAAGCGAAAAATTATTAATTTTTAGATGAGTCGTATTTATTACACATCTGCTTCACTTTCGTACCTATTTTGAGGACATGTTTCGCAAATCATCGTTTGCATCTACGGCTCTTATGTGACTAAAGCTTGATCCAGCTGTGTGGGTAGTTCTGGGGTTGCTGCTGCCATCTGTTGATTTAGTGATGAACTTAAATGTGGGATTCTCTTCTGGCGGGATTTCAAAGTTCATTAGTTGGTTTTTATGCTTTTCTATGTATATTCTCTCCCATATGACGAGTTCACTATGTTTTTGTACGTATTTTAGTAATTCTGTGCTATCTTCAATTTCATGATTTTCAGACCAGAAATGAGCTGCTATTGCGGACTTATCAATATTTTTGTATCTTAAGTGCCTGAAGTGTTCTTTCTTTCTAGTGCCTATGTTTCTTTTTGTCCTCCCTATGCAAATTTTTTCACAGTCTTTACACTTAATCTTGTAAATGCCTGACTTTTCCTCTGGTTTTATCTTATCAGTATTATTACTGTGAAGTAGGTTTTTAATGTTGTAATTGCTTTTTGGTGCCAATGTTATATTGTATTTCTTGAATATTTTTTGGAACTTTTTGTGGCCCAGGGGTGGTAAGTAAATTTAGCAAATCTAATTTCTTGTTTTATTGGTGTGAGAGCTGTGATCTGTTTTAATCTCTTTTGAAGTTTGAATGATTTTAGTTTTTTATCTACAAGGTTTTTTCCATATCCATTTATAATTGCAGTTTTTAAGATTTGATGGTATTCGTTTTGATATTCTTGCTGGCTGAGGGGTAGATTTACTAATCTGTGTGTGAGACTGTTGATGGTGGCATGTTTGTGTGGAATTGGGTTGAAACTATTTGCTTTGATGTAATTATCTGTGTGTGTTGCTTTTCTATGGATACCAAATTCTAGTTTTTCATTGCTTTTTGTGATTTAATTATCTTAGTTTGTTTCAAATGTTTTCCTGGTTTTTTATTTATTAAGTTTTCCAATATAGGAGATGACAAAAATATAATTAGGAAAAAATCATCTCCTATATTGGAAAACTTAATAAATAAAAAACCAGGAAAACATTTGAAACAAACTAAGATAATTAAATCACAAAAAGCAATGAAAAACTAGAATTTGGTATCCATAGAAAAGCAACACACACAGATAATTACATCAAAGCAAATAGTTTCAACCCAATTCCACACAAACATGCCACCATCAACAGTCTCACACACAGATTAGTAAATCTACCCCTCAGCCAGTAAGAATATCAAAACGAATACCATCAAATCTTAAAAACTGCAATTAAAAATGGATATGGAAAAAACCTTGTAGATAAAAAACTAAAATCATTCAAACTTCAAGAGAGATTAAAACAGATCACAGCTCTCACACCAATAAAACAAGAAATTAGATTTGCTAAATTTACTTACCACCCATGGGCCACAAAAAAGTTCCAAAAAATATTCAAGAAATACAATATAACATTGGCACCAAAAAGCAATTACAACATTAAAAACCTACTTCACAGTAATAATACTGATAAGATAAAACCAGAGGAAAAGTCAGGCATTTACAAGATTAAGTGTAAAGACTGTGAAAAAATTTACATAGGGAGGACAAAAAGAAACATAGGCACTAGAAAGAAAGAACACTTCAGGCACTTAAGATACAAAAATATTGATAAGTCCGCAATAGCAGCTCATTTCTGGTCTGAAAATCATGAAATTGAAGATAGCACAGAATTACTAAAATACGTACAAAAACATAGTGAACTCGTCATATGGGAGAGAATATACATAGAAAAGCATAAAAACCAACTAATGAACTTTGAAATTCCGCCAGAAGAGAATCCCACATTTAAGTTCATCACTAAATCAACAAATGGCAGCAGCAACTCCAGAATTACCCACACCCACCACACCACTGGATCAAGCTTTAGTCACATAAGAGCACAAGATGCAAACGATGATTTGCGAAACATGTCCTCAAAATAGGTACGAAAGTGAAGCAGATGTGTAATAAATACGACTCATCTAAATATTAATAATTATATAACCCTATTATTTTTCTTTAGCCATTTTCGTTTTATCAACTCATTTTCCCATTTGTTGATCCTCATGCAGACAAACATTATGTGCAATTGGTTTTCTTCTTCCCCCAAATTGGGTATAGCTCCTGTGTAACTTCCCCATTCTATGCTTTCAATTCCCAAGTCCCTAATTACCAAACAATCCCTGATCACTTATTTCTGTTCAGAGTTGAATATATAATTTTTTTCTGTGCTTTCTTTAATTTTTTTTTCATACAATTTTCATACACACTTTTTTCCTCTCTTTAGGGAAAACAAAGTCAACCTCTCTATATCCTTCAATTGTGTTGTAACTCCTAACCAATATTCCCTAAAAGGATTATCAATTCTATACAAAACATCTCCTAACTCATTCTTTATCAATTTCTCCTTAATTCTACCAATGCAAATATTAATCAAGGCTTCAAGGTGATCAGCCATGTCAACTTTATAAAGGTCAAACATTCGGACATTCTATACTCCATGGCCTTCAAGATCTGAAGAAACCTGACATGGCTATCATCTTCAAAGCCTTGATTAATAATGCTTGCTGTGAAAGCTTCAATCTAACACAAATATTTTTTATTAAATTGTCAAGACTGAAACCTCAGATATACTTTTACAATTCCTGTCTCAGGATTCAGGCCATGACTGTCTCAATAAACATATATTCAGGATTGGTATAGTAAGATCTCCTTTCTGTACACTTAAAAGAAGATATGGATGTAACCACCTACTCCACTGTCCAACCTTCAGTCAACATAACATCAAAATACTGGAGTGCAAGAGAGCAAATGGCTTCATTGCCAACTGCTTAACATTAGATACCAACCATCGGTATAAAAAATTGCAGCTCAATTTCAACCTCAATGTGACAAGAGCCCCTTTTAATTCACACTGAAACATCCTCAAGTTTTAAAATTTAACCTTATAGGTTCACTCTATGTTGGCATATGTATGTTACCCAATGTTACTGTAGCCCGCCTCAGTAGTGCAGATGGTAGCGTGTCTGCCTCACGTTCAAGAGGTTCCGAGTTTGAATCTCGGTCAGGATGAGTTATCTGGATAAGGTTTCTTCCAGGGTTTTCCCTTATCCTGAGAGACGAATGTCGGGTAACTCTAATCTCCATGGACGCCGGACTCATTTGAGCATCATTTCACCAATTTCATTCACCATCCGATATGACCTAATGGAGGACGTAAATTGTAAAAAAAAAAAAAGTTGCTGTAGCAACCTACATAACATGGCGGGTGATTTTTGCCTTGTATATTCATTTATGTTCAATAAAAGCCCATAAGTGTTTTCTGTTTTGTCAATTTTGTTGGAACTACTAGATACATTGATTTCCAGACTTCAGCTGATATAGACGTACTCTTAATGCAATGGCCTTAGTCTAATGAGTGTGTTGTATAGGAGTTACAATGCTTTCATAATATTAATTAACTACTGTTCTCATGTTGAATATAGCTGGCACTCACTTGAACAGGCTGTCAATTGTTAAATATGTTCTAGGCGAGGACAATATAAGAGCAAAAACAGGGCTTAAAATATTTAATTACCATTCATACACAACCCCTCAACTTTCTATGCTTGCCTCAGTGTATTCTTACATTGTCTCTAAGTAACATAAGCTTTAATGCATTCGCAGCGAGCATTATTTATTAAAGCTTCATGGGTGATCAGCCACGTTAAATTTATAAAAGTCAAGCTTTCGGCCATGGAGTGCACATTGACCAAAAGCTCAACTTTTATAAATTTGACGCGGCTGATCACCCATGAAGCCTTAATCAATAATGTAAGCTTTAGTTTGGTTTATATTGTATGTATATATTCTTTTATTTTTGTTGATATTATGCTGGATGTCCCACTTAATTCTGCGATCTCAAATATCTCCAAAATGTAACAAAATATGAAAACTACAATTGGCTAGGAATGTACCTGTCAGGAGGTCAGACAGTGAGACAGTATGCACAACCCATAGAAGTAAACAAATAAAACTTCCAACACAGTTGGTTTTTTTCCCCCTCTCCGAATAGAACATGTAAGTTTATTCTAGTGACATGAAAATGGAAAAACAATTAGTGATAACACACTTGGTTTCACTTTTCTAAACATATTTATTTAGCCTTTAGCCCACAGAAACTCTATTGTTGAGGATTACATTCAGCATGAAAAACGCACCCCCAAATCACAAATAGCGTTTTATCCAATGAAAACTATGTCACTTCAACAGATGTTCAAAGTGTCTTCTGTTTGCATCAATACATGTAACAACAGAGTGTTGCACAGATTGTAATGTTTCTACAGATATTGCTGCACACACTCCAGTAATACAATGTTGCTATCCTCTTGATACCGAAATTACGGTTTTCCAGAATTAAAGAATAATGATAGACGTAAAAGGAATGTGGGTTCTTTGTGACGACCCAGGGCAAGGTCAGTGAGTTGGGGAAAGTATAATAACAATGCCATGAATGAAAGGAACAGTGTCCTTAGAAGGTTTCTAAAGGAATTGTCACTTGACATACATGAATAGGGTATTCTTCGGATTGTTTACAATGGCGACCAAAACAGCCACAAAAGGACTTTGTTTGGTTTGGAAAAGGAATTTGGAGAGTGAAAGTTATATATAAAGATACACACGCGCGCAAAGGTGGTCAGCACTCTTCGGCTTGTCGCCGATGAAGGCGGGTGCGCGGCTAGAAAGACATCATAAACATTTATCCGGCGTGTAGCCGATATTAGGAAGAGTCAAACGTGAAGCCTATTAGGGTGGTCAACTTGTTCGGTCTTGAATATTTGTCAGGTCATCAAAATTTATAGAGAAATATAGTTAGCATTCAGTCACTATAAACCGTGATTGGTAACCCTCGGTCGGCAGCTTCCATTTCGAGGTTTGAAATAAGAAGCAGTGAATAAATAATTTGGAAACGGGCATTCCAGTGTTGTAAAATTTCCTTCTCACACACATCCACGCATACCCTGAGAGAAACCTCATTGCTCGCCGACTTCTGTGTACACCCATAAGCGAATTTGCGGAGCTTGTGTACACCCATAAGCAATACTGCTTCAAACTGGCGCGCCAACGTGGAGCTCGATAAGAGAAGGAGGTTCGGCCCGATAGGAGAAGGACGTTCGACAACAGGAGGAGGTTCAACCCGAGAAGGAGGTTCAACCGAGAACGAGTTTCAACCCGACAACGAGGTTCAACAGGAGAAGGTGGTTCGACAGGAGGACGGTCGACCCATCAATAAATTCGTCAACAGTTCGACTGGAAAAAGAAAGGAGGCCGGCATCGTCATCAGTGACATCATCAGGAGCCAGTAAAAAAAAAAAAAAAAAAAAAACAATCAAAGGTACAGAGTGTTAAATTATATACTAGACTATTGTGAATGTATTTAAGGAGTGGAAAAATGCTGAGTCAAAATTCTGTAGAAAGCATGGAAGTCCAGGAGGTTGATGCTAGTAGCAGTAGGCAGGAAGTCGAAGTACCAGAGCGTAGTAGAACTGTCCTAGATAATGTAGAAAGGGAAATAAATATGTTAGAGGAAATTAGAAAAGTGTTCGCAAGGTTTGACAGTTTAAGTAAAAAGATAGATGATAAGGCTGAAAGTTTAAGGAAAGAGATGAATGATAACAATCAAAATTTAAGTAAAAAGATAGATGATAAGGCTGAAAGTTTAAGGAAAGAGATGAATGATAACAATCAAAATTTAAGTAAAAAGATTGATGATAACGATCAAAGTTTAAGGAAAGAGATGAATGATAACAATCAAAGTTTAAGAAGAGAGATGAAGGATAACAATCAAAGTTTAAAAAAGATAGAAGAAAAGTTAGAAAGTGGTTTTCAGAAGTTAGAAGCAGGACAAATAGAACTAGGAAAGAAGTTAGATAATCAACAACAGTCGTTAGAAAATTTCGGGAAAGTTAGTCAGGAAGTAGAGAACGTAAGGGAAGAAGCTGATCAGGTAACAGACAATGTAGGAAAAGATGTTAGTGAGGAGACGGAGAATGCTGAAAATGAAGTTATGAATCTAACTAATGAAAGGTCCGATAGTAAAAACAGAAAACTGAGGGAGGAAATCGTACAGAAATTAGATAAAGAAGGAGAAATGGCTAGAAAAGAGTTAGAAGAACCTAGGAGTAGACTAGAAGTATCAGAGTGGGAAAATAGAAAACAGACGAGGTGTTTGGAGGAAAACAAAAATCAAATGAATGAGGTAGCAATAGAGATCACGGTGACAAATGAAACATTGAAAAACATGCAAAATCCAGGGATAAACGAAACAGAAATATTAAAATATTTCGGGCAAGGGGCACAGTTCCATCAGAATATGCCTAAGAAAGATAGAAAAAAAGATCGATGTCCGATATCTAAGTTAAATTTGGAAAAATCATGGGGATGTATAATAAATAAGTCCTTTATACACGGAAAAGTCCGCAAAATTCTCTTGTATTTCGAAGTACGTTGTGGGATGATGAATTTTCTTGTAAATGGTAGGAACTTAGGCTAAAGTGTTTAAAATTGCCATAACAAATTGTAAAAGGAGAAGAAACAAACTTGTAAAATGTATAGGCTAAGTATAAATAGTGTAGTGTAAAATGTATAGGTTAAGTATAAACAGTGTGGTGACAGTGCAGTGAAACTTAAAACTAAACAAGTGAAAAGAAAAATATAGTAATGAAAATTAGAACACTTAAAGACTTTTGAAAATAATATTTATATAGAATCATAAAGAAGTATTCGGAAATGTATAAAAAAATTTAATCAGTTAAAAAAATATCAGAACAATGAAAGACTTTTGAAAAGAATATTTATATAGAATCAAGAAGAACTCAGAAATGTTGTATACAAATATAATCTTATGAATGTACCATTGATTTAAACATAAGAGTGTATATTGAGGAATTGTTTCAAGTGTAACAACAATATGAATTAATTTTAAGTAGATCAGATGGAGAAAAAGAGAGATGAGGTAGATTAAAATATTTTCCGAGTAATATTTAAAAGTTGAAAATTGCAGAACAGAATGTTGGTAAATATTAAATGAAATGTTGTTATATAACCATGTGAATAATTTTCAGGAAATGTCATGTAAAAATTAATGTTGTGAAAAGAAATTGTAAAACAAATTGGAAGTTGCTGACAAAGGTCTAATATTTTGCGTTATATTCGGGCAAGACATATATATTATTTCATTATGGGATAATAAAATAATATCTATGGGGGCATTTGATACCGAAATTACGGTTTTCCAGAATTAAAGAATAATGATAGACGTAAAAGGAATGTGGGTTCTTTGTGACGACCCAGGGCAAGGTCAGTGAGTTGGGGAAAGTATAATAACAATGCCATGAATGAAAGGAACAGTGTCCTTAGAAGGTTTCTAAAGGAATTGTCACTTGACATACATGAATAGGGTATTCTTCGGATCGTTTACAATGGCGACCAAAACAGCCACAAAAGGACTTTGTTTGGTTTGGAAAAGGAATTTGGAGAGTGAAAGTTATATATAAAGATACACACGCGCGCAAAGGTGGTCAGCACTCTTCGGCTTGTCGCCGATGAAGGCGGGTGCGCGGCTAGAAAGACATCATAAACATTTATCCGGCGTGTAGCCGATATTAGGAAGAGTCAAACGTGAAGCCTATTAGGGTGGTCAACTTGTTCGGTCTTGAATATTTGTCAGGTCATCAAAATTTATAGAGAAATATAGTTAGCATTCAGTCACTATAAACCGTGATTGGTAACCCTCGGTCGGCAGCTTCCATTTCGAGGTTTGAAATAAGAAGCAGTGAATAAATAATTTGGAAACGGGCATTCCAGTGTTGTAAAATTTCCTTCTCACACACATCCACGCATACCCTGAGAGAAACCTCATTGCTCGCCGACTTCTGTGTACACCCATAAGCGAATTTGCGGAGCTTGTGTACACCCATAAGCAATACTGCTTCACTCTACTGTCGTTGAAGATTCTTGATACATCATCTTTCGCTGTGCCCGACAAAAAGAAGTCTAAAGGCGTCAAGTTGGGAGACTGAGATAGCCATCTCACACAACCTACCCATCCTAACAACCTATTTGGAAACTTCACATCTGTGTCTTTAGAAACATTTGCATAGTGCACAGGACACTCATCACTGATAAACGCATTTCCAATCCCATATCCTCCATGTGCAGGGGTAGAGTGTATTTAAGAACTTATGGATATTGTTGCCCGTTTAAAGTTCTCTGATAAAAATATGTTCCTAAAATATGGCCAACAATGATATCACACCAAATACTGACACTCCACTGTTGTTGACGAGCAGCTTGGCAAATCCTTGCACAGACCAGTAATACATGTTCTGCAGATTCACATGATCATGATTTTGTGAATAAAACTTCATCCATAAACAATGTATAACTTAGGAATACTGGATTACCTTCAACTGCTGAAGTATAAAACAATGGAGGATTCAAAGTCAATCCTGTACAGTTGTTGCAGTAAAACACAAAACGGATCAAACCAATGCCTATGCAAAATTCTACTCACACTACTGAAGCTTATTCCAAAACCTTGTGCAATTTTTCATATACTTGCATCAGGATTGTACGCTACAGCAGCCAGAATAACAATATTGTTTCCATTGCCAATTGATGTCTTTGCACATTGTCGCTTTGTGAGAGCTCAGTTTCCTGTTTCCATGAGTTTTGTGCAGATGTTGGCAATGGTACAAGGTGAAGGATATGTAGATCTGTGTAGCATTCAGCGTATAATGTCAGAGCTGTTGTCGCATTTCTTGACATTCATCATAAATTAAAATAATATCTTGTTTTTCTTCATTGCTGAAGGCCAGCATATCGACTAGATGACGGCAAACATAACAAGCGATATGAAACATAGTTTAATGTGATCAAAGACACTACTGGTTTGTTTACAGAGGCTACAGGACAATGCAAGCAACCTCTGCTCTGAGCACAGTACTACTTGCATTGCATTACATCAGAAACTTTGACGCTGTTGATAAGCTCTAAAAGTCAAGGTTTAGAAACATGAACTCAACTGTGTTATCACTAATCACTTCTCTAGTTTTTATTTTGCTAGAATAAGAATATATGTTCTATTTTAAAAAATGCAACTTTGTGTTGGAAGTGTTATTTGTTTACCTTTATGGATTACTCATATCTTCTCACTGTGTGAACCTCTGATAGGTACATTCCTAGACAGTTGGATTTTGCATATTTTGTTTCACTTCAGAGACATCTGAGGTCACAGACTGAGGTGGGACATCCAGTATGAAGGATGTTACGGTTATTGCTAACATGGTAGCAGTCAGCAGTTAATGAAGATAAAGTTTACGGTCAGAGTTCTTCTGACAAACTACTAGAACAAGATTAGTAAAGTCGAAGGTGAAGGTGTCATTAGTGTGCAAGTAACACAACAATTCCGGTATTTCAACAATGAAGACAAAAGCATTATAAGTTTAAAATATTCTGGATGACCAAATTCATGGAATATTTGGAGATTGTCAGAAGATCAAAACATACCATACATCACCATATTAAGAGACTTAAAAATCGTTTAGAATAGTACAATTATATCACATGAACTGAGACCTGCTCCGGCTCAACATTGTGAAACGGCAGCCTGATCCCCCCCTTAGCATGCAAACTATCATTAAAAAAACAAATTGGCTAGATTGCTACAGCATGATAGCTTAGAATTCATGGAATATGTGAGAGAATTTTTTAGCAATTTACAGAGAGACTTTAGGATGGAAAGCAGAAAATTTCAGTAATATAGAAATGAAGTGGCAACATCGTATCAGAAGTTAGTCGTGGGGGTTCCAGAGTCATAGCAGAAAGGGAGGTTGTTAGGAGAATTTTTGATAGCTGAGTAGGACACTCTAGGCAGAATCTTGGAAGCTTCAGGATTTGTTTCTGATGGGGCAAGACATAACTGAATAAGGCGTCATTTCTTACCTCAATGATAGAATCACATGTTATGTTATCACATAAGATTCAGATACAGTAACTTTGGATATTTATATACAGATTATTTTACATTGGTCTGCAACTTCTCGATTTAAGCGAATACTTAATAAATTAAATTTAAAGGGAGTCGATTAATGACACTAAACAACACTTTTAAATTTTCCCGGAACATGTTTTAGAGACTTTTCCTCCATTGTCAACCAGATATCGACTGGTTATCAGTGGTGTTGGCAATATTTTGTCATAGGTCTCCTTGGTGGCAGTTCGAGGAACTTGCTGAACAAATCTTTCTGGGGAATGTTGAAATTGAATATTTTGTTCCTATTTTTTAAAACTAAGATTTGTTCCCATGTGGACAGTTCTTGTTTTCCTGATGTATGCTTTAGTAGTTTTGGTTCTGGATTTATAATGCGGTTTTTTCCCCAAAAATGCATGGCAACTGCTGATTCTTCTAATTGTTTATATTTTATGTTCCTAAAGTGTTCCTTTGCTCTTGTTTCTAAATTTCTTTTGGTTTTTCCAATATAAATTTGACTAGTCACAAGATTCAATTTGATATATACCATATTTTTTGTTAGATGGAATGGCATCTATGATGTTTGAGCAAATTAGGTCTTTTAAGGAGTAATGGTTGACTGGTGCTAGTTCAATGTTTTCGTTTTTTTGAAGACTTTTTTGAATTTATCAAAGGCCCATGGATGGTAAGTGAATGGCTACAACCCAAGATACCACAAACAGGCAATCTTCAATAGTTTGACACACTGACTGGTCAACATCCCTCTCACAGCAGAAGAATACAAAAAAGACTACAACAAAATTATTGAAATAGCACAAAAAAAATGACTTTTCCAAATCATTAGTAGACAAAAAAGTGAACTTAGAAAGAAAAAAGAAGCTAATAAAGGAAACTACAACCCTCTCAGCTACAAAAAATCAACATCAAAAGAAATTTACAAACAAAAGCAAAGGAACACTTTAGGAACATAAAATATAAACAATTAGAAGAATCAGCAGTTGCCATGCATTTTTGGGGAAAAAACCGCAACATAAATCCAGAACCAAAACTACTAAAACATACATCAGAAAAACAAGAACTGTCCACATGGGAACAAATCTTCATTTCAAAAAATAGGAACAAAGTATTCAATTTCGACATCCCCCAGAAAGATTTGTTCAATAAGTTCCTTGAACCGCCACCAGAGGAGACCTATGACAAAATATTGCCAACACCACTGAGAACCAGTTGATATCCGGTTGAAGATGGAGGCAAAGTCTCTGAAACATGTTCCGGGAAAATTTAAAAGTGTTGTTTAGTGTCATTAATCGACTCCCTTTAAATTTAATTTATTACAACAACACTGTTTTTCAACACTTCCTAGAAAGGAATTACTTAAAAAGTTATTAAACATTTCAAACTTAGATTCTGTTGTCATTCTTACTTTTATTACGCACCCACACATACCCTGAGATAGAACTCAGTTCGAGACTGAAGCAAGAAAACAGCTTCACATTGATGTAGCATCAGTGAGGCAGCTCTACTGATTCAAATTGGGCCAACACCGTCGAGGAATATAAACAACTTCAAGTTCTGAAGGTCTGATTCACTGGGAGTTTGGGTTCCATCTTAAAACTGAAAGAGCTAGAATGTGAACTGTCCTTACTAGAAAATAGTTACTCTGTGAATTGAGGTGAGCAGTACTAAGCAAGTACTGACCTTGATGTGTGTTTGGAGGAATTTAGTAACAGTGACGTCAAAATTAATATAAAAATTATTTGTGGTTGGTTTATTGACACTCGTCACTTACTTTTTCATATATTTATGAGAGACTAGTTTCAAAGGCCCTGGCCTCCATCTTCAATCTCTTCCCAACTAGCATCTGTTGTTATCTGCTCTCTCTGGTGGTGGAACTATGAACTTTTTTGTCAAATTATCTGCTGGCGGGATTTCAAAGTTCATTACGCGATCCTTATTTTTCCAGATGAATATGTTCTCCCATGCTGTCAATCTATTACACACAGACTAGTCAACATACCCATGGAAAAAGAAGAATATTTCAAGGAACAAAAAGCAATAATACACATAGCAGAAGAAAACGGATACAACAAAAGTTTGGTGTTGAAGAAAATTAGAAAATCTAAACTAAAGAAAACCATTAAGGAAGCAACCACATTTATTAAAGAAAAAGAAAGCAACAGCATATTCAGTT
>CM060953.1:8088299-8139977 GCA_030765055.1 Mantis religiosa | reverse complement strand
ATGAGAAAATGAAACACCAAAACTACTAAATAGACTTCAATTATGAAATTGGGAACTTAATGGGCAAAGTAAGAGCCAAATGGTTGAGGAAGATAAGTAAATATGATGAAAATGATGATGAAGTATTTTAGATAATAAGTTGCCAATAGAGGCCCATTAGCTCGACAACCTCAGAGTTTGAGCCTGTTGGGTCCAAAGGTAACCAGCAACTGAGTGTAGTAATAAGTATGTAAATGTATAATAATTTGTAATTGAAATGGAAATAAAGATTATTTACTTCCTAGAAATAGACTTGAATTATCAAAGCGCTAACTTTCACTTGATTTCATTTAATTGCTCACCTCCAGAGCGAACACGACTGGTCCGTAGATATGGTGGCGCCAATGTCACACTCAGGACAACAAACCCAATTAGGGACTTCGTAACATTACGGCTCTCGCTGGCTTGGTCCGGCAAACATTTGTCCTAGAACAGAAGCTTCTGGAGCTGGAAGGCAAAAACGATGCTGGCATTTGAGGTCTGTTCAAAGAATTTCGCAACTTTGTCCATAAAATATTTCTGTTCTTATCTTTTATTTATTGTATATAGTCTCCTTCGAAGTACTCCCCTTCACAGTTGTTATACCGCTCACAACGCCATCTCCAGTTTCGGAAGTAGTCTTGGTACACATCTTTCTGGGTCGCGTGGAATGCCGTCTGCGATTTTTCTTTTATCTCGTCTATTGCTACAAATATTCGTCCTACTTTGGACATAAACTTAAGTCACATTAGCAGTTATGATTCTCTTAAGGAACTCGTTTTCATCTGCCCAATCCAAAAGCTCCCCACAGTTTGCGTGGCGATGGTCTTGTTGACTCATGAGCCGTGGGATGAATTTGCCGGCAACACAGTGCTGTGTCAGCATATAATATCATTATATGTTACATTCTTCTGCGATCTCTCGGACAGTCAGTCCTCGATTGGCACGGACAATTCCTTGACATTCCTGACATGCGCATCGACGCGAACTATTCGTAACACCGACTACGACTTAAGCACTTAACACCTGCATCATTTAATGTTTCTCTGTAAAGGTTTTCTCGGGTGTCACGCTCACGTAACTCTTATCATCTCGACACAACATTCTACTCATTGAACAAATAATAAATAAAACTTTCGGCAGTTACACATTAAACACAGGCGTGTGCAGCGATGCGAGCAATCCATTGGCCTGAAATTGCGGAAGCTATTCCTCATTTCTTTCGCAATAAAGAGTGGGGGGGGGGGGGGGCCGCACACACATGTCATGTGCGTCGTCTTCAGGTCATACAGAATCGCTTCATGCGCATCGCTACCAACACTCCATGGTTCATCCGTAATCAGCAGCTCCATCACGAACTAGGACTCTTAGCTCTTCACGACTACATTCGCAGGATCGCCCGTCGTTTCTTTTCCACGCTGCAAGAAGTTCCAGGAGCTGTACATTATGACATCGGCGTCCGCACGCGCCAACCCTCACGCTTAAAGAGGAGACTACCACAGGACCTACTTCTGAGTGATACATCTGATTCGAGTGATTCTAGTGCTTGATGTGTGTCTTACATCTTCAATATTGACTTAATTCCTCAGAGTGTATTATTGGAGCTCTAACTTAATGCACCTAGGGGGCGGCCCGTTACCCTACCGTTGAGCGTTATTGTTCTTTAATTTATTGTTCTCTAACCTTCTTTTCACTCTGATCTGTAAAGCGTTGTACTGCTGATCGATCATTAAAAAAAAAAAAAAAAAAAAAAAAAAAATGGATAAAATATTTCGTAAAAAGGCAGTAGTATGTTCCGGTAGCTGCCTTGCACTAATTCTTCTCTCCTTACCGCCGGTTCGGCTTTGTACATGGGATAACATTTTCTTTGTAATGGAAATATCTTGAAGTTATAATAATTTAATCAGGCTGATAGTCTTTATTAAGAAAATGAAAAAAATAGTAGAGCTTTTCAGTTAAAGGATTGTAGCAGGATTTTGGTGATGTTGGGAAGATGGTGTTCTCGGAGTCTGTGGAGATCATGTGGAACGGGATTGCTCTCACCTGATGTCGTCCCGCGTTCTGACTGGGGTTGTGGGTTGTATTCAGATCTCCTGGAGGTGACGATCAAGCCACGAGCTGCTACTTCTTACCGATCTAAATCTTTGGTTCAGATCTGGCACTCAGATGTATCGATGTATAGAAAAATATCTCCGGATCTGCTTCAGTCTGAGCTATGAGGCTCTTAATTTTCAGACGTAGTCGCAAGTGAACGATTAAATTTCCAAATAAACTTCGATATCAATAAATTCTTTTTACTTTAAAAATATCAAGATGTTCAATTTAATTTGTATTATGCATACGATTTTTCGTATAAAACTAGACAGTAGTATTGTATACCTTGATTACAATGAACAGAAAACGGATTATAACTCTTTTACAAGTTTTCCTCGCGGCACTGAATTTACGTCTTTTCACCTTAACGTTCTTTCTTCCATCAAAAGACGCCTTCTTTCCTAGCTGTTCTACCAAAATTATTGATGTTTCATTTTCTCGTTACCATCACTACCAACCAAACTCAATTGTAACTGGTCCACCTCACATATTACATAATCTCATTTTTAAAACTACCAATGATAAAACATTCCCATAATATCACTTAGGTACATGTTACGTCATCTCTTAACCTACTGAATTTTAACAATTTCCTTTCTTATTAATTTTAACCTGTCCATATCGATTTTTAAATCATTAAACATATTTAAATAATTTTATAACTCTTGGAGCCTAAACGAAAACAACCGTTAGAGAAGATGCGTCCAGTACCGCACATCTAAGGTGTTTTTTTTTTTCCAAAGTCAAAGAAAATACAATGCAGAACAAGTAGCGTGTGAATCTAATAACACACAGAAACAGCATTAGTAATGAACATTCATGAACGCGGGTCATGTTGACTTTTAATAACTAAAGTAAATATTAGTGATAACTGCGCATCTCAAAAAGTGTTTCCCAGTACCGGACAGACGTAAATAAATACATATTTCTAAATAAAGGAAGAGGAACTGCATACTAAATCACAAGATAATTATTCTTATCATAATTATTGTATTCTTGGGATAAAAAGAGAACACGGTAACATGATAATATATTTTTCAAAACTTCTCTAGAGATTATCAGAAGAAAATAAAGATGTCTTAGAACTAATGAAGCATTTTTTAAACACAGTGATCACATCTATTAAAATCAATGTTCTCTTGTCCTGTACATTCAATATGTGTCCAACTCTTGCACGATACACATTGAACCCAAGCCTCGTCTGTGATTTCTAAACAAATGATACACTCTGTTAGAACACTTCAATCAACACTGGTTTTGCTTCCAGAATTTAATTTTCTTTTAGTCTTCTAAGGCTCTTCACTATTTCTAGTTTCTGTTAGCACAGAGTTAGAGCTATATTCTCTATTTATAGTTTTATTAATGTTAGTCTTGCGTCCCTTTGCTATTGGTTTGTTCTTCTGTTTTTGTGCCTTTTCCTGCAACATCAGTTTATACAGAGTCGATGTTAATGTTTCAGCAATATATATTGCTATCCCCAGGCTCATTGATCCTTCTATCACATTCTTTATTGCTTGTTTCATAATTTCTTCTAACCATTTTCCTTTCTTTTTGGCCTCCATGTTGACAGGAATGTCTATAAACAAAATTTCGCGGTTACTGACACGGTGCGGTACTGGGCGCACCTCAACTATAGGATTATTTGGGATGGATCATTTATTTAAAGTGTCCCTTTGGTATCCTTGGAAGAAGTTGAACTTAAATACCAAGTCCATTATTTAATTGGCATTTGTTTCTCAGTTGTGCTGTTCAAAGAAACCCACACACATGCCATTTTTAAAACTTTTTATTGGGTAGTTTCAGAACCTATTTCCAATTAAGTTTTGGATGCCTTGCGTTATTTCTCTACTTTAAGTGCGCAATAGAGTAAATACGACTTCATATTATTTTATTGTGAACAATTTTCCCAGAAGATATTTAAGTGAACGTGATACAATTCGGTTGCGGCGATAGTAAGTCAGAAAACGCTTTCTAGCCAATCTTGGAGCCAGCCACTGAATTGGTTCTTTCTTTTCGCTTGCAGCAAGTAATATTTGCGTTTAATCTTTTCTAAGCAGACAGAGCATTCCCAAAGAGAGCCAGCGATCTGTCTTCTCCATGCATCCATTATTTCTTTCTTCCCTTTCACCCAAATTGCGATCGAAAGATAAAGTGCGCATCGATCAAATAAAAGAAAAGAAGGGGGAAAAGAATAGGAAATTGAATTTTTTCAGCTGGAAATAGTGGTCTTCGGACGGTTTCTTTTATTGGCGAAATCGAATCACTCTCCGGTGCATTTGAATAAAGGTCAATATCCCCTGCTTATTGAGTAAATTTGCTCCCCTCCACGACCTTACTCGAATATTTATTCAGAACTGATGTTGAAGGGAAAGCGAATGAAATATGGTCCAACACGCAATTCACTGCTGATGATACGAACAAATTAACTGGAAATTATTTCATGTTTCATTTGACATTTTGTGCTTTATTAGATGTGTTCTTCATCTTTTATAAATCACAAAAATGTAATATGTTACACTCAAATGACCTACTCTAGCCTTTTACTCTGTCTATATTAATCGCGATAAATATCATACTATACGTCCTGCAGGGTCGGGGACCTGGGACAATAAATTAAATTATGATCAAATAAGTACAGAGTACATAGAGCTTAGAACTACCAGATATTTATCTTTCAGGATAAGAGAAAACCTCCAACGTTAAGTCATATCGGACGATGAATGAAATAATGTTCAAATAAGTACAGGGTACATAGAGCTTAGAGTTGCCAGACATTCATCTTTCAGGATAAGAGAAAACCTCCAACGTTAAGTCATATCAGATGATGAATGAAATAATGTTCAAATAAGTACAGGGTACATAGAGCTTAGAGTTGCCAGACATTCATCTTTCAGGATAAGAGAAAACCTCCAACGTTAAGTCATATCAGATGATGAATGAAATAATGTTCAAATAAGTACAGGGTACATAGAGCTTAGAGTTGCCAGACATTCATCTTTCAGGATAAGGGAAAACCTCCAACGATAAGTCATATCGGACGATGAATGAAATCATGTTCAATTGATTACAGGGTACATAGAGCTTTGGGTTACCAGATATTCATTTTTCAAAATAATAGAAAGCCCCGGATAAAACCTTATCCGGATAAGTCCTTCTGGCTGAGATTCGAACTCGGGACCTTGAACGTGAAGCAGACACGTGACAGGCCATCATCATTCTAATACTAATTTGCTTGTAGATAAAAGGGAATGCAGTTTTAGAGTTTAAAAAATGTACCTATCCTAAACTATATTTTATATGGACATATTTTGGAAAAGTTGTATTTTCTAGAAGACCAATGTAACGATTTTGACTAAGCTGTCGTGTGTTTGAGACATGTCTATTACAATAAAAATATGTTCCAGTTAAATAAATTGTAACCTATAGTAGAATTAAATATGAATATTTTGTGAAGTGGTGTTGGATTTGGTAATAGATTGTGTACATTTTGGCTCGGGGGTGAGATGACAGTAAGAACGGTAAATAGCGACGGCTGGCTTTCAGACAAATTTGTAGAAGTAGTTGGAACATTGAAGGTATCCAAGTTTGTCAGATTAGGTATGGCAGGCTAGCTTGGGATTGTTGGAATGTGAAATAGGATGCTGACTACATTGGCTGGATGATCACCCACCTCTACCTTGCGTATGAAGTCGTGAGGCCGGCAGTCGGGTTGGCAGGCCTTAACCCATTAAGACTGTTACGCAACCAGTTAGTTAATTTATTACAATCCTCGCAATGATATGAGGAATCGGTGAAGGTTTTTCGAATGGTAATTTATTCCTTTTCGTTTCTGGTGGTTGTTTATTAATATTGTTGCAGTAATGCTAATATTAGTGTTGCAATTGATATTTCACGTTCTGAACAATTAACTTATTGTGTACAAGATGAATGAGAAAGTTTGGAGTGGGCATTTCTTTTCTATTGTTTGGTGTAATGATAAAATAATGACTACTTAGTACAATTAAGTGTACGGTAAATGCTCGAGTTAGACATCGATTGTTTTGTTTTAGAGTTAATCCATTTCCGGTCCGATGTCGTGTTTTTGGACTGAATGCAGTACTTTCTTTGCCTACTGAGTATATGTAGCAGAGAAAACAAAAACAAATCGAAGATTTTTAAAAACAAAAGTACATCAAGTATTTACGTGCTTTCTATCCGATACCACCTAACATTGCATACAGATTCAAAACAATTGAATATCTCTGTGTGGCGGCATAACAAACTGTGACCATTACTTGCTACGAATTTAAAATTGACCATAAACATTAGGATACTGGTCCTTTTACGACAATGGAGGCGGTTTTACGGCTTTGTGGACAGATGCAAAGTGTTACAGATTTTCACTATGGACGTGACAGGAATGGTGCTATGAGAAGATGTACCGTTTGATTACTGCAGTAAATGGACGCAATGTTCTCTAATGTCAACTCCTTCACGTAAATTATTATTATTTGTATTCGTAATCCATGACTCCGGCGGTATAATTGTTTTGTTTTTCGACAATACTTGATATTAAACATCATTGTTTAGCCTATAGTTACTCTGGTTAAATCTTGAAACACGGGAATTAGCACTGTTGTAGGTAACCCACATCACATCAGTTCCATGTAATGTTCCTATTGACCCCGCGTAACTCTCCCTTCAATACTTGCAGTGCAGCGCTGTACAGTACGGCCGTTGGATCTTCGGCTCTGAGGTTTTGCGGTTGTAGAAGGTTAATAGCACCAACATACAGTAATGAGCAATTGAAAACATACCGTCAGAATTATCTTTAGAATGAAAATATAGTTCTATATATTAGCTTTAAAACATTGAAATCCAACTTGGAATTTCATTATCATGCAAGATATTCGTTACATCAGCACTCTATTCCAATATTTCATTCACACCTTTCACGCACACTGTTTCTGTTGGTAGTACTGTGAGTCTATATCCGGTGTCGTGGTCAGGAAGTTAAAACTGTCTGCTAGCGCCAGTCAGCAGTCACTACTAGGTTCCGAATCCAACACCGTGTTGCCAGGTTTATTTTGATGGACCACGTGGCTTCAGTTGCTTGCGCTGGTGAACTTTCTTTGCTATTTTGTATGTGCGTGAATTCCGATTTTTAGTGTTCAGAAGTCCTATTATTATCGCTATTATAATAACATGGCTACTGGTTCGTGAAATATGCAAATGCGTGAAATATTTCAAATATGCATGTTCCTCTCCCTCTCCCCCCTCTCGAGAAATGTCAGAGCCGGAGAACGGGCGGCCAAAGTAAAGACTTATTGATACATGGCAGTAGTATATCGTCCATTAGAGAAGGTCCCGGGAAACTGATATTCTCAGCTCCATTGACATCGGATGCAGTCTTCAAAGTTATCATCATTTCTAAATCTTGGATGAAATTTCCAACCTATCATCAGTTAAACCGTAATTTTCTCAGTACATTAATTGTTCTGTCCCCTTCACATGTTCACATAGTCTTCCAATTTTCTGGAGTAAATTTTAGTGCTACACTACGAAAGATCTCACGTACACATGGTTCTTTGAATGTCACTTTTTGTTTTGTCACGTCTGCTTTGATATGTGCCCCTTAGCTCGAAAGCACTGATATCAGAATGATACGGAGGTAAGGTATATCCATTTAATTCAGCTATGGAGTCTGTTGCATACAGTTTGAACTTATCTCTGCGTTAATTACATCGTACAACATTGATTTTGATGCCATATTTCACTATCAATATAAAGCACTGTTTGTAAATAACTAAGCCTTGCACTGGTTGGAGCACCTGTCGAGACCAGGCAAGCCTGGATAGCAGACGAATTTTAGGAAGTGTGTTAATAGGTGTTTATTGTTGTACCAGAATTGGGATTGGGATTGGAATTTCATGACGGAGGGCATTCGGTACGTAGACCACCATGCTGGGCCCATTGTTCCTATGCCCCCAAGTGAGGGCTCCGCGTGGAGAAAGGATGAGGCGAAGGACACAGAGGGCGGTCGACCCAAGGAGCCACGACAGTACAGAGAGCAGGTTCCGTACAGTTTACTTGGATAGAGACTTCCCCCGACAGGCCAAGACAACGAACACGCTGCCCTACTGCGAGACGGCGAGTCCAGCAGCCGAGCCCTAATGCTCCCAAACAGGCGATCCGAGCTCCAAAGGTCGCTGGCTGGCGGTCCCGAAATGGTCCCAGCAGAGGAGCGGAGACCGGCAACCGTCCTACCGGAGGAGGAAGTAGTTTTCCTCAGAGTATATCATCCTGCCATGCACCGCCGAGACACCCGCCGACACTTCTACCCTGAAATAGACCACCAGATGAGAGATGATGTGAAATGATAATGGAGATGAAATGGAAGGACAGGAAATTCCGAGGATGTAATTAACCTACCCAGCATTCGCCTAGCGACCCGGGAAACCCCTGATAAAACCCATGGGCTAGGTAGGTCGGCCACGGGAATCGAACACGAGCCTCCCGAATGCGGGTCACAGACGAAACCGCCTGAGTCATCCCGCTCGGTGTTGTACCAGGATGTGTTTCCAGGTCTTAATATGGAAATCTCATTTATTTTACATGTAATTTTTGTACGTTCTACATTTCATATTGTCGCACAATAATTATGACTATTTGGGAAAGTGTTGAATACTTTCAATTCCATAGTAAGGGTACAAGGCTCATTTTGGTTGCAGAAAGTAAAGCAACATCTCTCGTTCCGATATAAACGTTGCACTCTGCCTAAACTAGAATCCGCCCCTTCATGCTGGAGGAATGATTTGAATGCAGATGAAGTCTGCAAAAGCCTCCCTGGACAATGAACTTCGGCCTTTTTGAGCAAGCATGCACTAGGAGCAAAACATTTCTTCCCGTGTATGCAACAAAATGCACCACTGGATACAGCCATAGTGTATGAGCTCGTTCAGAAAAGCAACGGTTGGTCTGAATGTGGTTGAACATGTGCACAGCAATAAGAACAAGTAATTGTGTGGTCAGTTTGCTTTCTCTAGTACTCACATGACTTCCTCCACTCTTGTACAAACATCACACTATCAGTTAAAGTCTACTGCATTACCTTGTAACTACAATAAGATAATGTTTATTTTGAACTAGATAGAGCAATAAGTGTTTGTACCATATTAGAGAATATCATGTGAGTTGGAGACATTCAAGTTTTTGGTAATTATTATGCCATCCAAATCCGGCCTTATCAGTTCCTCAGAAAGCAGTTTCTCGTTTTTTCCTAGCGCCGTATACATTGTTCTACTTGGGAACAGGCATATCTCCCTTGCTATTCAATTTACTTTTTTTATTTCTTTCCCCCAGAAATTCAATCTGATCTGCAGACAAATTTTATTGACCTTTTCAGTGAGGAGTCAGTCGGTGGTGGAGGTGAAATTGGATTCTTACAGTCTATGGCAACCTGCACTTAGTTCGTACCAGTCTTTCCTTCCCTTATATCGGTCATTTCAGAAAAGAATCAATGCCAACTATGGCAGTTATTATCTCCTGTGCTATGTGCGGTAAATAGACGAACTATTACGTTGTAACAAAACATTCCGTATCAAGATTTTACCGCTGGTACGTGCTTTGAGAGCCCCTTAATCTAAAACACCATTTTTTAGAAAAACCTCCATGTGTAAATGTGTTTGGTCTGTGAGAAACGAAAGGTCGGCTAACACCTCAGACTAAGCCTTACACGGACAAATGTTGGACAATTTTGATTTTCTGAAAAATGGCTTTAGGTATTTTGATTAAAATACGAGTTGTTTTAAGATATTCCCACGACAAATGAAATGAGTATTTTGAGTTTTCTATGAATGCGCTCCGAAGCCGTCTTTATTCTGAACTATCTTTGCGTAACTGGTAAATTGTATACGTATAGACATTATATTACTACACTAAAACTTGTTAAATGGCATTACTTATCCTTAATACACTTCTGTGGAGTGAACAATTTCCAAGGTAATTCTTTCCAACATTTATACTCCACTCAAATTGGATGTCCATATATTTTTTTTTATGTTTCTATGTAAAGAGAATGGAATTTCATAGTCATTATCAGCTCTTGAAATATTTGAATTACTTAAGTCTATTATTTCCTTACTCTCCTTGTATCTGAAAGGAAATTTGTATGTTGTAGTATTGTGACAAAAGACGAAAACGTCTTTATTTTTTTCCAAATTGTTAGCTTAGTGCTAATGTACAATCAGCCTTTCTTTTACTCAAGTACAAAACGTCTGTACAATGTTCCTTTATGTATCTGTAGCACGCATTCTTTGTATACACAGGTCTACCTCTAACACTGGGCTACACAACACAACTCCGATATTCACACGTAAACTGCTTCGACAACTCCGCGATCTCTCACCCGGAGCTGCACTTACAGTCTCGTGAACTGCTTGCTACCCTCAGAATATACAACTGCTTACTGACTCTATCGGCCTTTATCTTTCTGCCGGCCGCGGTAATCTTTCTGGAATTCGAAGCCTCTGGAATTGCAGTTGCGGAAGCTCTTTTTGGATAGTAGTAATACAGCTCTCTTTCTGACATCAGCTGTTCTTTGGAGCATGTTTATTTCTCACGGTAGAATTTCACAATCGCAGATGTGACAATATGCATACTGTATTTTAATCAATATTGTTAGATCAGTTTCTGAGAAATTTGAAATCTAAAGCAACTTTCCTATGCAATGCCTAACCTGGGATTAGTCATTTTCTGTGTGTTGCATCCTTGAAAGAACTGAACTTAAATACCAACTTTGATATTTAAGATACTTTCTGTTTATAGACAAATAAACACGGACCTTTTTCTAAAGGTGCGTTTTTTCCAGAGTTCTCAAAAGATTTATGTTATATCCAGTAAAAACTCGGTATGGAAGTTTTGTTTCCAATACAGAACTTACTGTACATACATAGCAACTTTCTGTGGTACCTAACTTTATGGTAAAGGTTTGTAAATGCTTACGAGTGACCGGGAGAACATTTTCTTTGATAAAGTAATTTTCTGGATCCGTCCAGAGAATGTCGTGTGACGCGAGTGTGTTTGCGTGTACCGTGGTTATTTAATAACCAGTTAACCTATATCAGGACTGTCAGTGGGTAGATACCACGGCCATTCTGCACGACACAATATGACGTGTGCCACAAACAAAACAGAAATATGTACCTTATGAAACAGTCATATCACTTTCTCTACTCATTTATTAACCTCTGGTTCACGAGGTCAAACCCAACGGAGGGTAAACTTGGCATAGCTTCTTTCGGAAGAAAACTAAAACTTCAAGCCTAATAAACAGCCTTGTCTGCAGCAAAAATTAAGTAGTTGCTCACACCAATAGAATAGCACTCTGACAACCTTCACTCATAGTTAAATGTTTCAAACAGCTAGTCGTTATGTGATAACTTTATCATTCCATCCTGTTTTTTTAGGAGAATAAAAATAAATGTTTTACGTGATAAAAGTACAAGTATTTACAAATTCAAACCCATAACAAAAAACATAACACAAAAAAGATATCTCAACTACATTTTATGTGGTCAGCTTTTGTCTATTGCTGTATTAGTTGTGCGAAAGTCATACAGCATAAACAGGACTTCAAAGAAATTTTCCAGAATATTAAAGATACACATTTAATTTTTCGTGAAAATATTGTAACGGGAGCATTGGAGCACCCTGTAACCAGCTGGGAACGGAATGCAGGGGGGAGGACCGCATTAGCCACACCTTCCCCTCGTTTGTCTTGTAGTATTTGACAGGCAGTGGTTGGGAGGAAAAACATCAGTGGGCGTCTGTTTCTGCCCACCTGGCTCCAGAAATTACGGAGTCTGGAACATTCTCCTGGTCACTAGAAACCGGCGATATTCCTATAAAGAGGGTTCCAGACAGACGGAGTGAGTTAGTCAGTCAGTTGTTGTGCTGTGTTGAGTTGGTCAATCAGTTGGTTAGTGAGTGTGAGCGAGAAGACAGTCGCAGTTCTTGGTGTAAGATTTAGTCAGTGACGTGCTAATGAACGAAAGGGTTGTGCAACGGAAGACTGTGCGTAACTGTGAATGTGTACCGGAGCTTACGTAACCGCGAGTACAAGGAAATTGTAACGGACGGACTGGTAAATCGTAATTGTGAGCATTAAGTAATTTTATGTAATTGGCAAGTGTTAAACTGTAAGTCGGTGGAAATAAAGGACATTGTTGAGTGGTGTAATTGGACTTTTTATTCCACGAACCCACAAAGTCACACTGGCGTCAGAAGTGGGATATAACACGAAGTCACACTGGTGTCAGGAAGCGGGAAAACAACATCACCGAACATTACAACGATGGAGGCAGCATTAGAAAAGATTTTAGCGGAACTGCAAGAAATAAAGACGGCTAAAGACAACATCACCAGGAAGATGGAAGAAATGCAGGCCGAATTAACAGAGAAGCTGGAGACTAGAAATAACCTGGCCGCGGAAGTGCTGGAGACTAGAAATAACCTGGCCGCGGAGTTGAAACTAATCAGGACGGCTAGGGAGAACATCGCCGAGAAGATGGAACAAATGAAGGCCGAGTTAACCACGGAAATGAGAGCAGCGAATGACGGTCTGGCTACCGAAATGAAGGTGGCGAATGAGGCTCTCGCCGCCAAGTTTGAGGAACGGTTGGCCGGCGTGGGGGATGACGTCACGAACCCGGGCAAGCGGAAGGGTCAAGTAGACGACCGCCTTAATGATTTAGAGGAAAAGGCCGACAACATCGCAAAGCCCCTCGCCCGCCTGACGGAGGAAAACCGGCCTTATGTGTGGACGGAGGACGCCGAAGACGCTTTCCAGCACCCGAAGGGGACCCTGTGCAGTGCTCCTATTTTGGGTTTCCCACAACCGGGTGGCGCCTTCATTGTGGACACCGACGCCAGCGACCATTGCATTGGAGGTGTCCTATCGCAGATCCAGGACGGCCACGAGCGCACAAGAGTGGAAGAGGAGGAGCGTGCCGCAGCAGTCCGAGTAGTTGTGGCAGTGCCTGCTGAAGGCTGGGATAGCGCAGGCCTGAGGAGGGAGCAGCTGGCGGACGCAGACTTGGGGCCACTCTTGAGGGAAGTGGACGCAGGGACGAGACCGACCTGGGAGGACATCGCACCGAGGAGCGCCACCTACAATTCGCACTGGGCCCAATGGGACTCGATGAAGACCAGAGTGGGCGTGCTATTCCGGGTATGGGAGTCACCCGATGGGAAGGCGCAGAGAGAACAGTTGGTACTTCCCCGGAGCAAGGTCCCGGAAGCCTTGGAGGAAGTGCACGCCGGTACTTCAGGAGGACACCTGGGAACGAACCGAATGATTCACAAACTACGGCAGCGCTACTTCTGGCTCAGACTCCGGGCAGATGCTGGTGGTACACCTGGACCGCCTCGCACGCTACGATGGGGCTGTTCGTGGGCGAACAGCTTTGAGGAGGGAGCAGTGTAACGGGAGCATTGGAGCACCCTGTAACCAGCTGGGAACGGAATGCAGGGGGGAGGACCGCATTAGCCACACCTTCCCCTCGTTTGTCTTGTAGTATTTGACAGGCAGTGGTTGGGAGGAAAAACATCAGTGGGCGTCTGTTTCTGCCCACCTGGCTCCAGAAATTACGGAGTCTGGAACATTCTCCTGGTCACTAGAAACCGGCGATATTCCTATAAAGAGGGTTCCAGACAGACGGAGTGAGTTAGTCAGTCAGTTGTTGTGCTGTGTTGAGTTGGTCAATCAGTTGGTTAGTGAGTGTGAGCGAGAAGACAGTCGCAGTTCTTGGTGTAAGATTTAGTCAGTGACGTGCTAATGAACGAAAGGGTTGTGCAACGGAAGACTGTGCGTAACTGTGAATGTGTACCGGAGCTTACGTAACCGCGAGTACAAGGAAATTGTAACGGACGGACTGGTGAATTGTAACTGTGTGCAGCAAGTAATTTTATGTAATTGGCAAGTGTTAAACTGTAAGTCGGTGGAAATAAAGGACATTGTTGAGTGGTGTAATTGGACTTTTTATTCCACGAACCCACAAAGTCACAATATGTTGAACTTTTGGTGTTTTAATCAAACTCACTAGAGTGCGATACTTCTTTACCGGTTGTCCTCTGTCTAGAAAGCTGTCCTTGAAAATGTCGCAGGTTCGAACCTGTTTTCACATACGCCTCCACAGTTTCCACTCTTTCTTGTAGATATCGAGTAAGTCATCTAGGAGAATGAAAGATAGTGTATGCGATTTTGATTGCTAGAATCATAACACTGCCGTCGGTGTGATGGAGTTTCGTCCTGTAGTTTGTTACATGCCAGTAAATATGTGTCTTTTAGATTCACTTTAAAACTGGGCCGAGTCTGTACTTAAGACCTAAGATCAGCGTCTGATCAACTAGACCTACCAGTTGGCCGTTATGTCTTTAACAGAGGCCGATCTGTGCTGTGGGCCGCTTATTCATGAACCAACATCATACTGTGCTTAATGACTTTCATATTCGGTGAATTAGAAGCTGGTCTACTGATTCCAAGGTCATGGGTTCAGAGCTATTGAATATAACTCATTAAAAGGGACAGCACCATGTCAGTAAATTTATTGGCATGTGAAGGAACACCTCCCGGACGAAATTCCGATATACCGGCGGCACTGATGGAATCCTGGCAGTTCATATCGTCGTTAACAGAAATATCTTTGTGCGTTGCATACAAAGAAAAAAAAATTAGGTGCCGAAAACTAAAATTAAATGAAAGATTGCCTCAACATTAGAGCGCTCTGGTTATTACGTTTTTCATATGGGAGGAGTTCTGGTCCGCGTTTGCGTGCTCAGCGTTGCCATCTTGTTACTCCCGCTCTTCATGTTTCCATCTCTCTCGCACAATATCCTAGACCGTGCAAGTCTACTTGGTGTTGGTCGTAAAAAAAAAACCAAACTGAATTTTCCAAACTTTTGTAGTGATGTTAAAATCAAATTTTGAGAAAGCATATCGGATGTTTTAAGCGCTATAATTATAGTTTATGAATTACTTAATTTTCTAATTTACTGGAACTGCCAGTGGCTCATCCATGTAGCTGAGAATGTCACTTACGTCAGCAGTGTCTTTATTGTCTGAGTTAAGCAAATTTATGATGATGGGTTCCAAAATCGTGTCACGTACTATTTCTTTCCAAAAGTCATCTTATGCTTTTTCTGCATGTCTCACGCAGTTTTTTCAGTCTTACTGTGTTAGATTGTCAGTTTCTTTGTCAATAAGTCATTTAATATCTGTCAGTTAAGAAGTATGATTTCTTCTTGCAACCACTTGAGCCCATATTAACTCAGGTGTAATGTATTGGTACTAGTAAGGGGAAGGGGGATTATCTCGTATCTCATTTGAATTAAAGTTGATCCAGTTGATAAATCCCCCCCTCTCGGTTTATAAAGGGAAGAGTTGTATAATATTGCTTCGAACTCTCTGGAGTACGTAGCAATCAACATAAATATGTGACTGCTCACGTTCTGCAGATACAGAGTTGTGCAGGGTAACAGGAAGTGAACCATTGCTCTCTCTCGAATTTAAGAAACAGCTTGTAATTCCTTTAACAGCTTAAAGTAGTTCCTTTAACACATTATGTCAATAGTTTACATTTCAGTTCTCTGTAATTATAAATATACGTACACATATACATATTGTTACGTAAGCGGCAGCCTACGATGCCGATCAATAAACGACGGCCGGTGGAGGGAGGGGAGACTTCGTTTACCCCTCCTCCTACCGCTCGAAGGAGCGCGAAGCTTCGAGAATGTTTTCCCCCTCCATAAAAGGAGTCTCAGGAAACTTCGGGCCGCGATCAATACCGGAGGCGACAGTCAGTTGTGTTGAGTTAGCCGCGGCGGGCAGAAGAGTAGTCGCGCTGAGCGTACGTGTAAAGACGATCTGGCTTAGTTTTAATTGTGTACATTAAATTGTAATTGTGATATTGGAACAAGGTGTAAATAAAGAACATTTTGAGTGGTGTAATAGAACTTTTTAATTTTACGAACCTACAAAGTCACAACTGGCGTCAGAAGTGGGATAACGGCCATGGAATCGGCACTGGAAAAGATTTTACAGAAAATGGAAGAAATGAAGACGGCCAACGACAACATCGCCGAGAATATGGAAGAAATGAAGGGGGAACTAACAGCAAAGACGGAAGCCACAAACAGCAGCCTGACCGCGAAGATGGAAGCCACAAACAGCAGCCTGACCGCGAAGATGACCGAATTGACCACGGAGATGAAAGCGGCAAACGAGGCCCTTGCCGTGAAGTTCGAAGAGCAGCTGACCGGCATGAGAGATGACGTCACAGAGCTCGGCAAGCAGATGGGTCAAGTGGACGAGCGCGTCGAAGATTTGGCAAGCTGCTGAGGCGATACCAGCGCGTCTTCAGCCAAGGCAATAGGGACTACGGCCGCAAGGACAAAGTGCTTCACCGCATCGACACCGGGGATGCCCGGCCTATTCGTCAACCACATAGACGCGTTCCGCTGGCGAAGCAAGGGGCGGTACGAGACATGCTGGAGGACATGAGATCCAGGGCGGTGATTGAAGAGTCTGACAGCCCTTGGTGTTCCCCTGTAGTCTTGGTGACGAAGAAGAACGGCGAGCTACGCTTCTGCATGGACTACAGGAAGCTGAACGCTGTCACCCGGAAGGACTGCTTCCCCTTACCCCGGATTGACGACACCCTGGACACGCTAGCTGGTGCGCAGTGGTTCTCGACCCTGGACCTGAAATCGGGCTACTGGCAGGTAGCTCTAGATCCGAGAGACAAAGAGAAGACCGCATTCTCGACAGGCCAAGGGCTCTGGCAGTTCACAGTTATGCCCTTTGGCCTCTGTAACGCACCAGCTATCTTCCAACGCCTCATGGAGTCAGTGATGAGAGGACTGACTTACGACGCCTGCCTGCTATACCTGGACGACATCATCGTCGGTAAAACATTTCAAACCCATCTCGAGAATTTGAGTAAGGTGCTACAGAGATTGCAGGCGACCAACTTGAAGCAGAACGCGAAGAAGTGCCAGCTTTTGCGCAAGGAAGTGAACTACTTGGGCCACATAGTCTCAGCAACCGGAGTGGCCACAGACCCGGAGAAGACACAGGCTGTGAGAGATTGGCCACGCCCAAAGGATAAGAAAGAGTTGCGCAGTTTCCTGGGGCCGTGCAGTTATTACCGTCGCTTCATAAAGGGGTTCTCCAACATCGCAAAACCCCTCACCCGCCTGACAGAGGAACACCGGCCGTATGTGTGGACGGAGGATGCCGAAAACGCTTTACAGCACCTAAAGGAGACCCTGTGCAGTGCTCCAATTTTGGGTTTCCCACAACCGGGTGGTGCCTTCATTGTGGACCCCGACGCCAGCGACCATTGCATTGGAGGTGTCCTATCGCAGATCCAGGACGGCTATGAGCGGGTGATAGCCTACTACAGCAAGACGCTATCCAAGGCAGAGAAGAACTACTGCGTCACCCGACTAGAATTATTGGCGGTAGTAAAGACCTTGGAGCACTTCCACAAGTACCTGTACGGTCAGCCATTCCACCTGAGGACTGACCATTCCGCCCTAACCTGGCTATTGAGCTTTAAGAACCTGGAAGGCCAGACAGCACGTTGGGTTCAGAGGCTGCAGGTTTACGACTTCACCTCGGATCATCGCAGAGGGAAGAGCCACGGTAACGCGGACGCTATGTCCCGAAGACCCTGTCCAGAAGAGTGCGGCCGCAGCAGTTCGAGTAGTCACGGCAGTGCCTGCGGATGGCTGGATAGCGCAGGCCTGAGGAGGGAGCAGCTGGCGGACGCAGACTTGGGGTCACTCTTGAGGGAAGGGGAGGCAGGGCGAGACCAACTTGGTCGGACATCGCACCGAGGAGCGCCACCTACATGTCTTACTGGGCCCAATGGGACTCGTTGAAGACCAGAGAGGGTGTGCTGTTCCGGGTATGGGAATCACCCGATGGGAAGACGCAGAGAGAACAGTTGGAACTTCCCCGGAGTAAGGTCCCGGAAGTCTTGGAAGAAGTGCACGCCGGTACTTCAGGGGGACACCTGGGAGTGAACCGGACGATTGACACACTACGGCAGCGTTATTACTGGCTGAGGCTCCCAGCAGACGCTGAGAGATGGTGCCGTCGGTGTCACGTGTGCGCGGCGAGTCGCGGCCCCCAGACTAGGAGCCGGGGTCGCATGCAACAGTACAACGTCTGAGCGCCATTCGAACGGATCGCCGTTGACATTGCTGGACCGTTCCCAATATCCGACCGAGGCAACAAGTACCTGATGGTGGTCGTGGACTACTTCACTAAGTGGCCGGAGGTGTATGCCATTCCGAAACAAGAGGCAAGGACAATGACAGACTGCCTCGTGGAGCAAGTGTTTTGCCGATTTGGGGTACCATTAGAGCTGCACAGTGACCAAGGCACCAATTTTGAGTCCAACCTGATGAAGGAGGCACTAGAGAGACTTGGGGTTAACAAGACCCGCACAACACCTCTACATCCCCAGTCGGATGGCATGGTCGAAGGGTACATCAAGACCTTAGAGGAACACTTGAGGAAGGTCGTGGCCAGCCATCAGCGAGACTGGGACGTCAAGGTGCCACTGTTCTTGCTGGCCTACCGCTCATCAACACACGATACCACGGGGATCACGCCAGCCAGCTTAATATTCGGCCGAGAATTACGCCTCCCCTGTGACCTGGCTTTTGGTAGCCCTCCGGGGGTGAAACAGCCAGCGACCGAGTATGTGGAGAACCTGGTGGACCACCTCCACGACATGCACGAGATGGCTCGCCAGAACATCCATAAGGCGAGCGACCGCATGAAAACCCGATACGACAGGCAAGCCAACAGCCAAGGGTTCCAGCAAGGTGACCTGGTCTGGTTGTACCGCCCGACCCGGACCAAGGGACGCTGCCCGAAGCTTCAGCAGCCATGGCAAGGACCGTGCCGTGTGGTGAAGAGGATTAACGACGTGGTCTACCGCATCCAGAAGGTGCCCCGAGGAAAGATGGTGGTACACCTGGATCGCCTGGCCCGCTACGATGGCGCTGTTCGGGACGACCAGCCTTAAGGAGGGAGCAGTGTTACGTAAGCGGCAGCCTACGATGCCGATCAGTAAACGACGGCCGGCGGAGGGAGGGGAGACTACGTTTACCCCTCCTCCTACCGCTCGAAGGAGTGCGAAGCTTCGAGAATGTTTTCCCCCTCCATAAAAGGAGTCTCGGGAAACTTCGGGCCGCGATCAATACCGGAGGCGACAGTCAGTTGTGTTGAGTTAGCCGCGGCGGGCAGAAGAGTAGTCGCGCTGAGCGTACGTGTAAAGACGAACTGGCTTAGTTTTAATTGTGTACATTAAAAAGCAATTGTGATATTGGAATAAGGTGGAAATAAAGAACATTTTGAGTGGTATAATTGAACTTTTTAATTTTACGAACCCACAAAGTCACAATATAAACCAGTAATAATGGTCATTACTGTGCTTAGTAATGCGTCGTTATGATATGTAGGTAATTTATTTATTTCTATTATGAAAACCATTGAACTAAATAAATGGGATTTTTAAGTTTATGCTAAAAGCGTTACTTCCTCCTTCCTTGTAATCACTTTTTGCAAACGGTATTTATTAGAGGTAGATTCACTTGGCGCTCGTCACATCCCACACAGGGGAATACCGCAGGACACCGATTACTTACTAGTGTGGTAGTATTCAAAGAGAAAAATCACAACATTTGAAAGATACTGTAGAAATATTGAGGATTACGATCCAGAGTCGCTGATACCAGGTTCCCTATATGGACACACGAGATTACACTGGAGCACCTCCATCGCTGACCCAAGAGCTCATTGTCTCTAAAACTTAAGATATTCAAGAATTTAAAACAATTACCACCAGTTAAACTTTAAAATAGATAATTGCTAACCAGGTTCAACAGCAGGAGCAACACCACTGTGATAAAGCTTACGGAAAATTAAACTAAGTAAAATACTTGTGGGAAAATAAATAGAACTTGTTATTTTTTCTTTTGTATAAAATAATTTAATTTTTGGATGAAAGTAGAGCCCATATATCCTAATAAATCGTTCAAGGAGCAAAATGTTACCTCCTTTTATTCTATTAAATCCTTAAACTCTGTCTTGAAACCAAAACCCTGCACTAAAATCTTAATGGGAGTGGGCACCTCAGTAGCACGTCGTCGTCAGTAAAATGTCACATTCCTGTAGAACTGGATGGCGGGTAATCATATGTCATCATTAAGTGTACTTTTATTTAAGTTATGTAAGTGAATTTTGGCAAACAATTTCAATGCAAGTACAACGACCGGCAATGTTTGCAGGTGCTGATACCAGATCGCAATCGGCTGATGACTGGTTCCAGCTCTGTAGGTCAAACTGCTCTTCCGGTGGATGCTATAGCAGGTAAGTTGCACTTGGAAATAAGATTGAGAGTAGTCAAGTGTTAGATGTGCACGGTACTAGAGCGACACTGACATTCTTTTGGAACCAGTCCTTAAAGCAAATATACCACACTTCCTGAGTTACTTTAGAAACCAGGTTATTATAATGTCCCATTGCTTTAGTGATGACGAAAAAGTGATTCCACTTATTTAATCTGTTAACTTTTGGTATCAAAAAGAAATCACTAACTCCTAGGTCTAGTCTGTATGCTGCAAGGCAGCCAGATACTCAGTTGTTTTGTTGTGTGTGTTGTCACGATGTAAAATTACGATCGTTTAGGGCATTCTTCACGAACTTTTTAACAAAATTGCAGTATACATTTGTGCACCAATCAGGATGTCTATGCTCTAGTGCCGTAGTAGCAATATCACCCGTTTTATAACATATTCTTACCAACATTGCGGCAGACTTCTGTAAATGCGAATTGAAACACTCAGTCGATTGACTTTTGTTTTCAAGATCATAACAATAAATCCAAAATTCATCAACAGTAACGATATTCCAAACCTAATTTGAAGTGTCACCTTGGAATTTTTCCAGAGTTTTTCTGTACAATCAATACGTTGTTGCTTTGATCGGTAGTTATTTTATGACAACAAAGTTTTCTCACGTCTGTTGATCTATTTGACTCATACTAATGTCCAACATGTCCGTCAGTAACAACAGTTCTTGGGCTTAGTCCTTCACGAAATTCTCGGTATAAAAACCGGTCTCTTTGGTATTTACTACACCAATTATAAAATGTTGATTAAGATAGTTAGTTCTCTTTTGGTAAATTTGTTTCTAAGGTGATCTTCACATTTAGTCATTAATGATTTAAAATTCATAGTACGGAAAAGTTCATTTTAAGTGAATACAGAACCTTTAAATAATAATTACGTAGCAAATTGATCCAACTACACGGCTATCAAGTCGCTGTGGAGTATAGACAGGAAGTTTTTGGAAAGTTGACATTGTAAAACTGTTTTGTGTCGTCCTCGTGTTATGCCTTAGATCTTGTATGACTTTGGTTACGTTTTGAATTAGGAAATGACTATGTGACCGGTTGTATTTGTTCAACAGGTGCCCTAATGCGATTGTTGGCATTGATTCTAAACCACGCAGTGCCTGAATCATCACCGGACAGTGGCCTAAACCCTAAGGACGACCTCAGCATACGTATCCAGGACGTCATAAGGTAAGGCTATTGATGTTATATTGTTAAGTCTAAGAGCTGCCAGCCTTCTCCACCCACACAGAGCTTTGTATAAACATTACATGGTATATTGTTTAGTCTCCCAGTTTTTAATTTTAAAGATGAATTTGATTATACCATGTCCACTACTCCATAGAACGCCATTAAAAATGTCATATAATTTATATTTCACCAGCCATATCCAAAGGAAAATCTTTGCACTGGAAATTTATAGTAATAGAGTTAATTTCTTGTGTTTTGGAAATCTACATGTCAAACTTCAGAATTGGATGAAAACTGTATCGTATGGAACCGTTTAAAAAAGCCGAATGTGTGTAAAATAATTTCCAAAAACCTCAAATTTCTAAATCTATAACTTCTTAACCTACATTATGTAGATAAAAGATGTCCATAATATAAAACTGAAAATCATTTTCCATTTTGTATTCGAAGTATTTTTAAAGTGAAATTTTGTAACATACTAAATTGAAGTGTACCATTCGCTACCGATAGTGATAAGACAAATTCTATCTGCACCCTGTGTGTGCTACATCACCAGTTACGTGACGAGTTTCTGGTGATGTGCAATTTTTCATCAGTATGAGTTGCCATACAGGTGGCAACTGATTTCCTGACACGTATTAAATGCTCCATCGACTAAATTGTTTGCCCTTCCCTGACTTTCAAGGTCGCACAAGTGTGTAATAAACAAAAGTCTTATAGAGTTTTCTGCTAGCCTACAAGGGGTGTCGTCAGATCTGGGCTACGTCCTATCCGGCATCCATGAACTATAAGAGTTCCGTCTTGCTTTTATTAATCCTCCGTTATTCGATTGGGAAGTTGGTATGCTCACTTTCATTCCCCATGTCAGGATAAAGGTCCGCGCGCTCAGGCACTTGTATGCCGTGCCCAGTCATCTCAAACTTGGTTTGTAAGTGCGATTATCTTGTACGGATGCCAGGTTTGGGACTACCCTCTTCCTTCTGCAAGCCGTACAGAGCTGGGCACCACCGATCATAACTTCCCTTCAGACAACCCTCACTCCGCTACGTTGCGGACATTGTGTGTGTCAACCCAGTCAACTGGTAAACACTCTGGGTCAGTATCATCTTCAGCTTTTGCCCAAGGATGCCCTTGGTAGGTAGTGTCTGCCTCTTTATCCCATGCTCCACTCACTTCCAGGTTAAGGCGCATTCGGCTTGGTCACGGTTCGTCGGGTGACCGCGCTGTCATGCGGTAGAAACATGACCATGCCCACGAATTCTATACCCTCATCCTATTGGGCCTGGTACGCTCACTTGACGGACCCACAAGCAGTCGCTCTAAGTGTTATCCGGCACGGTGACACTTTATTTAGGTGTACACCTCACGCCAGAAGTAACCACCGGCATCACAACCAACATTGACACCGTATCTTTTATATTGCACGGACAAATCCACAAAACGGATAGGTACCATGGCGATCTGCCCACCAGCGGAGAATACCTGGGCGACCTGTACTGGCTCTTGGCTCATGGCCTGACTTGGCTTGGCTGGGAAGATTTCAACATTGCTTAATACTGTAACCTGAACATACGTTCAAGTTGCTGCGATGTCGTAACATTGTGACATGACTAAATAACTATATGGCATGGCACATTCGATCTTGGTATGTCCACTTGACAGACCGTGTTCATATCTCTGTCCAACATGTAATGTGATGCTCAGCAGCCTATTTGCAAATTGATTTTACAGCAAATATTCAACTGAAACATCAACTCTTTGTTTTTTGTTTTTTTTTTCGCTTTGTGATCGATCTATCTTTCATCCTTTCCATCCCAGGAAAATATTGCCGTTTATTCTGTGGGGCCTTAGGATGATACTGGTCTCCCTTTAGAAAACGTCGTATATGTTGAATGTTCTTAGGTTGGCAAAGCCATATTTAATATGTATACAGGCTATCACAAAATTAGACCGACAATGGGAGCTGATAAGTGACACTATTTTAAACAAATGAAAGTTTTTGCTGCGGTGCGTCGTTTAATCACTAGGTGAATTAATGTCAAAGCAAGTGCTGGAACGCATGCCCATTACGATTAACCAAAGAATGCATCAGCGTGCCATATTCTGCCGAACTCTTGCAAAGACTCTAAGCATTTCTCATTGGATAGACGAGCAGAAGGTAAAGGACGGCCACGTTCTGTACAGGCACTTGATAATCCTCGAGTTAGTACTCGCACCATCGCTCGACAATTTCACCTAAGCTGTAGCACTGTGGGAAGAATTCTGCACGAAGTGTTTTTCACCGTGAAAAGTTCCACGTACTGACGCCTGAAGACAATCCTCTGCGACATGGAAGTCGTTATTTGTTTAGTTTGCCTTGGTCATGCAAACAGAAGGGAATGTTAAAGGCGTCGCACAGCGACCATATCAATATTTGTCTATGCTAAAGTGTGTTAAATTCCCGTCTTGCTATGGCATCAACAAGAAAATATATAATAAAACAGTTTCTGCCGACGTTTGTCTCGATTAATATGACTGTATTACTGATACGTGTCTGTACAGAGAGTTGTCCTGTCTGCATGTAGAAACCAAAGAGCTGTATGAAATAAGAAAGGAAGTGTGTTACAAGCCGCCACTGCGGTACTGGCGTCCGTTTGTCGACAAGTCAGTCCCACTTGGTATGCTAATATTTGGTGTGGTGGTCGGTCCACTACGGAAGCCACGGTCCCTATAATCTACACTCAGGTGCCTGAGTGTTAAACTTCCAATAATAGAACAGGGGTGTCAAGCCTATGACAAGGTCACGGTAACTTACCTGGATAACACTTTTTTCCCATAAGTATTTTGTAATCCTAAAAGATGAATGTTGACTAACTATTCACTATTCTCCTGATATGACCTAACAGGGTTAGGCCAAGGCGTTAACCTTCCCTTCCCCAAAAGCTTATTGTTGTATAGGAGAGACTACGTATTGGCATTTTCCAACCATTTTAAAGTTCCGATATTACATAAATGGAAGTAATGCCAATGTTACAAAGTTGGATGCTATTTCCAAGACATTCAGCCCTCCTCGGTAGCTTGGATAGTAGCGTGTCTGCCTCACGTTCAAGAGGTCCCAAGTTCGAATCTCGGTCAGGATGAGTTACGTGGATAAGGTTTTTCCCGGGGTTTTCCCTGACCCTGAAAAACGAATGTTGGGTAACTCTAAGCTCCATGGACCCCGGACTCATTGGAGCATCATTTCACCCATTTCATTCATCGTCCGATATGACTCAGTGTTGGAGGACGTAAATTATATACAAGGGGCGTCCAGTAAGTAAGTTGTTTCAATTTATCTCCGCTGCAGCGCTGCGATCGCAGTTCCCCACATGCGCGGTAGACGCTCTGTATCAAGGAGAAGAAAGGTGCGCCATTGTGAGATCGCTGTCAGCCACGTACGCTTTGTTGTGCTTGTTTACAATGTCGGTGTTGATTGAAAATCCCGCCACTTGTGAAATCAGATCTGAATGCTAGGAAAGTGAAACCAATTGAAATTTATCGGCTGTCAAAATGTGTTGTGTTTCTTCACGACAACGCACGACCACACACTGCAAATGCGCCGAAAAACATCCTACAGGGATTTGGCTGGGACGTGTTTGACCATCCCCCGTACAGCCCTGACCTCGCTCCTTGCGACTTTCATCTGTTTTTGCATCTCAAATCTTTCCTTGGCGGTCAACACTTCAACAATGATAAAGAGCTGAAAGAAAATGTTTCCAACTGGTTGAAGACACAGGCGGCAAACTTCTATGAAGAAGGTATACAAAAACTTGTGCCTCGCTATGACAAATGCCTGCAAAATTTCGGCAGTTGTGTGGAAAAGTAATTTAAGAGTTGTAGAATTTTGTGGAATAAATAATTTTTCTGTATCTGTACACAATTTAATTTTATTACCAAACAGAGCTTACTTTCTGGACGTACCTCATATATAAAAAGAACAAGCCATTCAGTACATTCTAGTTTACAAATCTTGTTTCAAAATAGTACTTTTAGTTTAAAATATTTTCGAACAAAATTACTGTATCGTATTGTACCTGAATTGAAGTAAAAGGAACAATTAAAAACCGTGGTGTGGAACACGGTGACCTCCAAATAGTATGTGCTTTAAATCCAAGTTTGCGTCGCCATGACATGGCGGGACTCCCGGAGTAGCCTTAGACAGGAAGGCTTCTCTGAAGTATGGTGCTATAGCTGTTACAAGCGTACTAGTGTGTTGGGGGTACGAAGTTGATCAGGAATGAGGCTGTTTGTGCTGATTGCCACTACGGGTAAATTGTTAACATTGATATATCCACCTTCAGTAGGAACACGTGATGACGTCACGTCTACGTCTCCCACAGGTAACGTGGACACAAGTATGGAAAATCCAGAGAATCTCTCTAATTGGCAGTACTGACCTTGAAATCCACAGGGAACTTTTCTTTAGGCAGGATTATTCTCCATCTTCGCTACAGTCTGGAAGACAAATGAGTAACCAAAAACAATAGAAGCCCAAAGAAGTGTGTTAACATGATTGCAGTTATGTAGTGAATGTAATGTGTATTGAAGGAGGAAATACTGGATCTTACCTGGAGATTTGCTTCCTCGCTCGTTACAAAAATCGAAACACACTAGGGCGGAAGTAAGTACAACATCTTCGAATACCGATACTCCATTATCATCCGTATATAATGATTTCCAAACAACGCAGTTTGAGTCACGGCATCAACCATCAAACAATTGACTGTTCAAAGTCTCCTAAGTTACAGTAAGTCTATTGAGTTTGTATCATTGCGTTACTGGACGACGAGTTCATCAGAAATTGACTTGTTTACTATCTGCACTATGTATTACTCGACAGCGCTGTGATCGTCTCTTATGAGGTCTTATTTGATCGATTAGAAGAGTGAAATATTAGTAAGTTGTAGTAAGTAACAGTAAGTTACGAAACACAAATAGAGCGTCTGTCTATCGGCGCCTGCCTATGTATGACACGTTACTGCCCACAAGACACGATTATATCTGAACAGACTATACATACACTGGACTGAGGTAAACATCTCTGTGTTGCGAATTTTTTGGGATACGTCTTCTCGCCTTGTCATGTAATAGACACTGTCTTTCAAGAAGGCAAATGTACACGTTCCGCGGGTCAGTATCGTTCAGGCGTTCCGTGACCAGAAGGTGTGAAAACTAAATCGGCCATCTTCGTACGTGGTCGCCATTTTAACCTGTCACTCACTTCGAGGGTTTCTAAGGCTATATTAACCCTACATGACAAAAGCTTGACTAAGTATCACAAAGCAAGTAGTAATTCTCTTGCAGCTAAGCTGTGGCGTTGGAGACTATGCAAGAAAACCCTTGGGACCATGAATTTAACTGAACTAATGTCGTGCCCGTCTCGGTAGCGTAGATGCTTAGCGTGTCTGCCTGACGTTCAAGAGGTCCCGAGTTCGAATCTCGGTCAGGGTGAGTTATCTGCATAAGGTTTTTCCGGGGTTTTCGCTTATTCTGAGAGACGAATGTCGGGTAACTCTTAAGCTCTATGGAACCTGGGCTCATTTGAGCATCATTTCATCCATTTCATTCATCATCCTATATGAGTAACGTTGGAGGACGTAAATTAACAAGAACTGTTCTCGTAGCTCAGTGACAAGCGCCACGAGGGTTCATGGTTCGAACCCTAACATGTGGGTATACTTTTTATGTTCAAATTTTTTACTTTGTTAGAAGCTGTAACGAAGTAATTTACAATTGTGCTCTTCCGGCTAAGCTGTCTCTACATGGCATTGCATTATATAAAAGAAAATGGAAAACACGTGGAATGATGACTGTAATAGAACCATTTACATATATCGTCGTCCAAACGACGACTTTCATAGCTCAGTGGTAAAGCGCCCGCAGTAAAAATGGGATCAAGAGTTCAAAGATAATTTAAAATCTCAATAACGCATTACTATAAACATCTGTCTCCATTAACATGAAATACATACGAACCTTTTGGGGGTATTTTGAGAAAGATGTGGGAGTGCAGACTCTGGATCTCTATACGTTTTCATTACTAGATGGGGTAGATGATAGCGTGTCTGACTCACGTTCAAGAGGTCCCGAGTTCGAATCTCGGTCAGGGTGAGTTACCTGGATAAGGTTATTTTCCGGGGTTTTCCCTTATCCTTAAAGACAAATGTCGGGTGGCTCTAAGCTCCATGGACCCTGGACACGTTGGAGTATCATTTCACCAATTTCATTTATCATCCCTCTCGCTCTAATATCTTCTAGTTAAATTGTATGATGCGACTTTAAAGGATTCCATCCTCCTGAAACATACAGACAAATGCGTAATTAAACTATATCTGCAAACATCTATCACGAAAAAAATATGATAAGAATGTGTAGAACGTGTAGGTATAAAACTTAATGGCATTGGTGTAAGAAGGTAATTGAATGTAACACAGTTTTATTTAAAAAAATTAACTCATTAAACTTAATATGAAATGAAATATTTCCGAGCACCAAAGGGATACACAGGACGATATCATATTAGAAATGAAGAAATAAGCAAGGAGTTAGATATATTTCCATTGAAATAAAAGATACAAATAAATAGCGAAACACAGAAAAGACATTCACAAAGAATGGGTAAGTCTCGCATTCCATTACAGTCATACAAATATAAATGATGATGATGATGATGATGATGATGATGATGATGATGATGATGATAAAATAATAAACGGCGATCATGCAAAATGTGGTGTTCAATATATGTATAACAGATTGAAGAAACTATTGTTGTATATTGCCCTCCCAACTTTGTCCATCCCTTAGCATCTCTCATCTCGTCAAACAAAGGAGCTGATATGGAAGGAGCTACCGGGCCACGCAAAGTAATCTGTCTTCCACATTTTTTAAGTCGCGGCGTTGTGTTTGTGTACACATGCCTGCCTCCTGGTGGTTGGTAATAGTGGTAGTAGTGTATTTGTCAACAAAGATGTAGCCTAGGCGACATCTGCCGTTCCGAAACTGAAATACGATCGTGCAGCTTGTTGATCCTTTCAGCATAAGTCTTAAAACGTTTACAGAGCTCTCGAGAAATAGGCAGACCGCCAACTCTGCTGCTCTCACCTCGCCCTTTAATCTCTTATCACGTACAAGTCACTGCTTCCAAAAACAAATGACAGACACATCTAATGATTGCTTTGTAGTTTATTCAATTTTTTCCAATAATTATAACTATTTAAATATTTTGTTTGCACCAAAAATGAAATTGATAGGAGAGCACATTCAGTCTGTGCTTTTAAATTCTCATTGACGTCTAAACAACGTGAAGACCATCTAAGACTTTATAATTGGTACAATTCAAAAGCGATCGCTGTTTCTTAGTGATGAATTTCGTGAAGGACGAAGTCCAAGAACTGTTGTTACTGACGGACATGTTGGACATTGGTATGAGTCAAATACTTCAACAGTTAGACGTGAGAAAACTTTGTTGTCATAAACTGACTACCGATCAAAGTCAACAACGTATTGATTGGTACAGAAAAACTCTGGAAACATTCCAAGGTGACACTTCAAATTTGGTTTGGAATATCGTTACTGTTGATGAATCTTGGATTTATTGTTATGATTCTGAAAACAAAAGTCAATCGAACAGAATCTAAGTCTACATAACACCCGCAAATTCGCAGTTCTGGTAAGAAGATCGTTACTAAACGTGTTATATTGTTACTATAGCATTAGAACATAGTCGTACTGTTTCGTACATAAATGCCTGTTTACTGCGAAGTTTTGAAAAAGTTCGTGAAACCCCCCAAAAGTAAAAATAATTTTACTCGTGACAATACATACAAGAAAATCAACAACTGAGTATCTGGATGTGCTACACCATACAGCCCTAACCTGACGCCTTGTGATTCCTTCTGTTCTTCTGTTGATGACGAGTAACATTATAAACTTAGATATACTGGGCGTATTTCAAATGCTATGGTTGATTCTAATTTATAAGGTTATGTTGTTCCTCATTTATTTGTCAATAAGAGCTACATTGCTCAGTTATTGCAGAAAACAAGTGCCATCTACAAAGTAATGGTATCAACTTCGACGGGATTGCCGAGTGTCAACGTTGCAAAAGTTGGTTATCAAGAAATAGAAGTTTTTGTAGAAAAGGTGCGACTTCGGTCCAGTTTTTCAAAGTTTATTTAATAACCTAGCTGAGGTTTCAGTGAGAATTGGTTTACCTCACTCTACCACTTCAGTAAGTTAAGTAAAATGTTATATGGGTTAGAAGGATGGGGACTTGAAGGAGGATGGGAAGTTATAGATGAGGTACATAGGAGATGCTAGGGTTAGCAAATGCAACTGTTAGGCAGATAGCACAGAGATGATTAGAATTGCCAGGTTATGATTATGGAAAATTCATTGAAACTGTGGTATAGAATATTAAATGTGGAAGAAAGTAATTTGTTAAAACAATGATTAATTTATCAAGAAAAATGTTTAAAGAACAAGGGATGGGTAGAATGTCTTAGAAATAACCTAGAGAGCAGTGAATTAGGACAAATGTGGAGAAAAAGAGAAGGTATTGTAAAAAATTTCTGGAAATCTGCAAGAAAAAGATTTGAAGACATACAATTGCAGAAATATTTAGTGAAATAGCTGAGAAGACGTCTTTAGTTGTTTATATACTAATGAAGGGGCTTTGAGAAGGGAAAAGTACATAGACGTGACGAATAAAGAGGAGAGAAGGTATTGCATGGGTGAGAGCAGGAGTATGGCGACTAAATGGTATAAGGAAGGGTACTTGTCCCATATGTGGGGGAAATGAGAACTTGCAACATATATTTGTTTAGTGTAAAGGGACAGAAATTTGGAGGAAAGAGTTTATTAATAAGAAATGGTTTAAGTTAGATGGGAGTATAGCTATAGCTGAAATGTTTGTTAAAGATAGTAAGATGATCGGGCAATTCTTTGACAAAGTTAAAAAAGTTGTTATGGACAGTGAACAGTAACTGTTTAGAAATAATAATCTACTGTAAAAGTGAGTGTGACTGGTACAGAGCCAGGGCTGAACATCGGTCACACTCAATTGTACTGGCTTAGTTAAAATAAATAAATAAAGTTAACTAGTTCACGTCACTTCACTTTCTTCAGTGACGTAGCAGTGTAACAAAATGCTTCCGACTTAGCCTCCTCTTCCGCAGAGTCTACTCGCTGGACTATTGAACACAAGAGCTCAGATCTGACCTGACTTTCTTCCACTCACTTCCCTACTCGCCATCGACACTGTCCAACACTCAGGACAGACCTCGCGATAACCTGCTGCGTGCGCTAGAGGAGTGGACAGAGAAGGTCATACGAACACACGTGGATGTTTTAAAGGAAGAGCGAGCGCTGTCTGGTATAAATGATTACAAGCAGCGAGATTAAGTTGAAAGTGGAGGGAGGCGAAAGAATTGTGTAAAACCTTACTCAAATACCAAGCTAATCCTTTTCATGTAGCGACAAAGTTTTAATAGGAAAGCTAGAGGGATAAGAAGCTTAATTGAAAATTAGCTTGAGTAAGCACCTCTTCTCTTGAGGTGGAGCAAGCGAGCTTCTTTATGTATTAAAACGATGAAATCTTGGGGATCCATCTCCTAAAGTAAACTTCAAGAAAAACACATTAAGTCCTGCGTACGTACGTACTTATTTGTGTTTCACTAAGATTTAATCAAGCAGTGGCTTGAACTTAACGAAATTGTGTACATTTAGATTGCCAGCCCTTCCCCTCTGCTCGTGTACGTGCTGAAAACGAAGACGTCGTTAAATATGTTTAATTTGAGCTCTTTGGAAAAATGCAACCACTCACCCCAGGCTCTAACCTTTTACATTAAATTACCATATACTTAAGATATTTTCTGGGCAAATGAAATGTATGTCTCGAATTTTCTGTGCAATTCCGTACAAGTCCTCTTTATTCTGGATAACTTCTGTATGAGTGTTAAACCGTAATATTAGGCATGAGTCGATACCAGTTTCTTTCGATGCTCGATACCGTCATCTCTACTTCCAGTTTCAATACAAAATAGAATGTTGGGAGAAGTGTATAATGCCAATAAAAATAATTAGGTGCAGATATTTAATGATATAAAATTTAAAACCATCAATGTTCTTATTTTCTAAACTCTACATTAGACATTTAAAAGCAAAACAGTCCACTTTTATAAGTTTTTGTTCAAAAATACTAGCATTCTCACTGTTTCGTGGTCAAGTCTACTTCTTTTTCTGTCACATATGAGTCCTCCTGTACTAAATAGTTCTTTCAGAGAAAACTGTTGTAGGTAGAATACACAAATATTTATACTTCTGGAAATGTTGAATTTGCTGTCCAGTAATGCAGTGTAATAGAAAGAGGAGGTGGCGGGAGATATGTAGTGATTTCTTCTTGGCAACTGTTAACTGACAGTTGACACACGATTATTTTCTTGTATAATGTTACTGTACATTCCTGACAATTTCTCGGACTTTGTAATGTTCTACTTCTGTTTAATAAAGAATGATCACTTTTTGGACAACGTACCGTTACTCATCCTCATAATTTTGATGGCCCATTCTCAAAATAGTCCCCCCTGAATGCGATGCACTTGTACCACCGTTTCTGCCAGTCTTCAAAGACATGCTGGAGACCATTTTTTTTTTTTTTTTTTTTTGAGATTTGAGATTTTTCCAAGATATTCAGCAACAACATTGGCAATATGCGGCCGCGCATTATCGTGGTTACCATCCAGCCTGCTTCACGGAAATGTGGTCTTTTGCGCCTGATATGGACTTGCAATGTTTTCAGGACATCCCTGTGGTATTGTCCAGTTACTGATGTGTGTGCAGGTACAACATGCTGATAAACCATTCCATAAATATCAAAAATGAAATGACCATAACTTTCCCAGCAAAAGCAACCACGTTTGCTTTTTGGGGGTTGATGATGAAGGAGGTTTCCACACTGAGCTCTGCTGTTTGCTCTCAGGATCAAACTGATGTAGCCAAGTTTCATCAGCATTGATTACGTTTGAAAGAAACTCCGGATCTTCCTCTAACATCACCCTTAACTGCATGCAGACCTGCGTGCGAATGTCCTTTTGTTCGGGAATCAATAGTCTTGGAACACATCGCGCACAAACACGTCTCATGTGTAATGTTTCTGTCACCAACGTGTGGGTGGCACCCAGTGAAATGTTCAGTGTTTCAGAAAGTGATCTTAAGGTAATTCGTCGATCCTCTCTCACAATGGCGGCAGCAGTGTTGATGTTTTCTTCCGTAAGAGCAGTACCTGGAGCACAGGGTCCACCTTCCTTTGAAATTGTCTCCCCTCTTTAAACATTTTAAGCTACCTTGGAGCTGTGCTGTAGGGAAGGACAGACTCTCCATAGGCCTACTGTAACATTGTATAAGCCTCATCTAAAGATTTGTTGAGACGAAAGCAGAATTTCAAAGTCGCATATTGTTCCTCGTGTGTTACCTCCATTGCAGCGGTAGGCCATACTGAATATGTCTGAACTTGCCTGGTTCTCACAGGCGGGAACCAGGAGTACCAATGAAACTACTACGGCGTGTTTGTTTCACATTAAGCTAACAGAATATAATAGGATTCAATTTTAATGCGAAAAATTATGACCGTAAAAAAATTATGATCATTCTTTATTGAACAGCCCTCGTATTTTGTGATCTTAAAATAAAATAAAAATTGCAGAATCACCAATGAAATATCTAAAAACTCTTGAGGTATCGTTCGATGTCGATACGTATTAATATTTTTAATGTGCCCTTCAATTGGACACATTTTGTATGAAAATGTTCATGCATTTCAGAAAAAAAAAAAAAAAAAAAAACTAACACGTAAAATCTTTGTGGGTGACTACAGTGCTGTACTTACGAGTTTTCTGTTGCAATAATACTTCCATAATATTAAATATGGTATGAACAAACTTTTAAAAAGAATGAATCATTGTTATTTTAACTCGCAGCATTCCTTATAACAGACTCTGTAGAATATGTATTTTAAAAAAAGATGTAAAGATGGCTGTTGCGTCAAGAAAATAGAATTACAGCCCGTCTGTTTGTCTGTCTGTCTTTTTAAAATCACAACTTCCTTGCGTGGAATTACTTTCGTTTCCTTTTTCTATGTTTGAGGAGAAGAGCGAGGGAGACAACGAACGTAGTCGGCCTGCTCTTGTGGCCGCAGTAGAACAAGGAAAGAAATGTAAACCTTCTTACTGCAGAAAACCTACTGCTGGTGACTCAAATCTTGCATTGCAACAAAATATTTTAATGTACTCGCGTGTGCCAACTGCATGCGATCCTTCGTTTCTCAAGGAAATTACACGTAAGGATTTTTTTTATTAAAATTATATTTATAATACTTTTGTATACATTTTATGCATAGAAGCACCTTGCATACATTTGTGTAACTCATTTTCTGCACAGAAAATTTAGATTGTGTAAGAAAAGAGAAATACCTGCCTCTGTAGCGGAGATGGTAACGTGACTGCCTCACATTGAAACAATAATGCTCGACCTCAATGATGCTTCGCCAGTTTGAAGCCAATATGTCTGCTTCACCGTGCTGTTCCAGAGACACCTGTCTCCGGGTGCGTGGGTATATGCTCAAGGAAAGGATTACACAGAATCCGAGTTTGAAACGTTTTATTCACTCTGAGAAGTTCCCGACCAATGCAAACTAATATCTCTCCGGAGTTAATGTATTTGGACCGTTTACCACGTGGTTCTATACTTGAGGTGATCCAACCAAAGCTGTGCCCATGTTCTCCTAATTACCTTCCCTTTCTGCTAATGACTCGAAGACTCCTACTACTAGCTTCCAATACGATGTTGCCACTTTATTTTTACATTGCTTAAATTCGCTTCCTTCCAACCTAAAGTCTCCCTTTAAATTTCTAGGAAATACTCTCATCTATTCAAAGAATTCCAAGCTAGCCTGCCATACCTAATCTGGCAACTTAGGATACCTTCACCCATGTCGTGCATAACCGACCGAATCGCTTCTACGAATTTGCCTGAAAACCGGCCGTCGCTAACGCACTTGTCATTTTGCCCCGAAGAACCAAACTACTCATCTATTACCAAACTTACAACCCCTTAATATTTATCCTGAAAGATGAATGAATGTCTGGTAACTAAGCTCTATGTATCCAGTACTCATTTGAACATCATTTCATTCATCGTCCGATATGACTTAACGTTGGAGGTTTTCTCTTATACTGAAAGATGAATGTCTGGTAACTCTAAGCTCTATGTACCCTGTACTTATTTGAACATCATTTCATTCATCGTCCGATATGACTTAACGTTGGACGACGTAATTAAAAAAAACACACAACTTTTTTTGGTAGTATTGTCAGTTTTTGGGATATAGGTTATTTCGAATTTGTGACTATTTTGTAACTTTTTTATTTTATAAAGTTCTGTGGTACTTTATTTGATTCTCGCGATACGATGGAAAAAAATAATACATGGTATTTCTGGATCAGGATATGGCTACGTGATTTTGGTATCGTTATGACTTTATACTCTTATCAAAATGGCTAATAAAACTATTTATTGCAAAATTTGTCGCAATTAACTTGAAATAGGCCAGAATAACTTTACATGGTGTCATAAAAATGAACGATAATGAGTCGAGCAATTCATGTGAATGTTACATTTTATTGGCAGAGGTATTAAGGTGAATGCTCGGTTTCATTGGGTATGACAAACGTAAACCAGGTGATTCGGAAACAGAGCTGAACACTAAAACTTTGGGAACGGTAATCATAATAAATTCCTAGAGTACTGAGGATATGTTCCGCATTTGGTGTTTCTGCAGTGCATGTGGAACATTCAACTCGTTCATATTTCTTCTGCAAATATTCAGTTTTCAGGCAACATCTCCGAGGTAATTTGTATCTTGTTCTATTTTATTACGGGAAGGCTGAACGGAAATTGGAACGGAATCCTCCTTCAAACATGGCGTGAATGTTGGAACACGCTTTCTGGTGTTTGCTCGGGGAATAAAAGACATTGGTTCGCTGTACTTCACGTAAATGAGATCGACGAGACGGCCACTGGAAGTAACTCTAGTTGAACTAGAGCCATGACCGAAGTTCGTGTTCAGTCACTTCGCTTGACCTTTTATTCTGGCGTCTCATTAAGGGATGCAATTGCCAGCGTTGCATAGCATTCGGTTAGGGGATCTATGTGTGCTGTGTACTTCAACTCCACTGTGTGTGGTTTTTTTTTGTAGTAAACTAGAATAAAGGTAATAGGAAAAACAACTGTGGATAGGAAGAAGAATGGGGAATGGGAGGGATGTTGTTCTGAGGAGATACTATTTATTGGAACTCTGTGGTGCTTATTTAACTTGGACTATGTTGGTGAAGTTGTTGGCCGGTACCGCCGAAGCATCCCGGCTGTTTGTGGGCGATAACTCAGTGTTGCGGTAGACCGCTGTGGTGAATAGGTAGCAGCCATAATCCAGTGGACCCTGACTACAACCTTGGCGCAGTGGTGAATTTTGTTGAGCAGCGGTGACTGCTTACTCAATAGTCATCGTGGCAGTTTTCTTGGTAATTTGCGGTGTCTGAAGGGTATCGGCTAGGCAGGTCAGGTGGTGGCGTCCCTCGGGCGCGGGTGTGTCTGCGAGGCTGGAAGTGTGGCGGTGGGGCACCTTGTATGGGCGCCAGTACTGTCGCGAGGTCTGGTATGTTATCAGAGCTTCGCCGGTGTGAAGAAGCGTGTGTCGTTAATATATCCCACAATCCTTTCCAGATTGGCCTTGCATTAATCAAGCGCGTCTGAAGTGCCGGCAGTCTCCTTCCTGAGTCCCGCGCAGTGAAGCCTGGGCGGTCTCCTTCACCTCGTCCAATGTACGAAGAAGGACTGGCTCCCATGTTGCCACCCGTGCAGTCAGCTCCCTGAATGATGTCTGCATATCCTGAAGCGTAGTACTGAAAGTCTGGAGCAGTTCTGTGGCTGTCTCTGTGCTAGCGTGTGAGGCTTGAAGTGCGGTGTTGAAGTTTTGGAGAAGCTGGGTGTCTGGTTGTTGAGTGAGGACTTTGGCATAGGTGAGGTTTTGTTGTGTGCGGTGGAAGTGAGTGTGGCTGCGAGGATGTTGGTGTGGAAGGTATGATTGTTGGTGTGGCCGGCTTCCCCTCGGGCTTCTCGGGCACGCTGCTTGTTCGGTGAAGTGCCGTGCCGTGCAGTACAGCGGGTGGCGCGCCAGGTCGTGATCAGGCTGCGGTGAGGCTCGCGGCACCACAGGAGTAGCAGCGTGGGTCGTTAGCACAGGAGTCGGCGGTGTGTCCATACTGGCAGCAGCGGTGGCAGTGGACGGGACGGCTACTCAGGCTGGCCCCAATCGGAAGCACCTGCCCGAAGGCTGGGAGTCCGTCTTTCAGCGCAGCCTGGTAGTCGTTCTCTTCGGTGAACTCTAGGCGAACTAGAGGTGAGGGTCCCCGGAGTGTGTGGATGCGCAGGGCCCTCCTTAGAGATGACCAGGGGTGTCTGGCGGCTTGCAGGATATACGCATCTGTGCTATGTCTGTGCGCCCCCCCCCACCCCCCGTATAGGTAGGCAGTGTTGCGCCGCGGGGAGGTACTGACAACTCGAGTGCGTTCTGCGGTGAGGTTGCTTCATGTGAAGCCATCGGCGCGGCTTCTTCAGCATCACTGGTGCTCGGCATTGGAGGCGGGGGTTCCGGCGAGCCCGGCGGTGGTGTTGAAGGTGGGGCAGGGGCTGCGGCGTCTTCTTCAATTGCCTTTACAGGCTCTGCTCCCTTGTAGTCTTCCTTTTCTTCTTCCCTGCCATGTAGACTCTGCGAAGGCTGAGGACGGAAGTGGTGGTACTCTTCTCTCTTGATGTCTCTCCTCAAGTGCAGTCACCTCTCGGGTGTCGTCCCCGCAGGAGCACAGCTATCAAAGATTTCATTGGTCGAAGTGTAAAGTATCCCCCTGGAACCTTGCCATAGTCACGAGTTTTTTTTTAAAATTCAAATATACGTCCTCCAACGTTGTCATATCGGACGATTAATGGAATAGGTGGAATGATGCTCAAATGAGTCCAGGGTCCATAGAGCTTAGAGTTACCCGACATTCGTCTTTCAGAAAAAGGAAAACCCCGGGAAAAACCTTATCCAAGTAAATCACCCTGACCGAGATTCGAACTCGGGACCTCTTGTACGTGAGGCAGACATGCTACCACCACGCTACCGAGGCGGGCAAAGTCGCGAGGTGGTATCGTAAAGTTTTATCATGTGGTAGTTTTGAAGGTAGAGTGAAGAAATTTTGTCAGTATCATCATTGATCCCTCGGGGCTTAATGTTGAAATTTTGTCAGTTTTGTCCTTTTATTTTGTAACAGTAAGTACTAGAAGGGACTAAGGTGTAAGACGGAGAAAATTGAGGCCCGTAGTATGATAAACGTTCTGCATTTGAAGAGCAGATTTCCCCCGGAAATCCATGATGAGCTGACGGCTGTTTATGGCAATGATTACCCATCTTATGACACCATTGTGATGTGGAAAAGGAATTTTCAAACTGGTCACATATCCCTGACAGATGAGCCAAGAGCTGGTAGACCGTCAGCTGTCACAGTGAAGAAAGTGAAGTGTTTAAGAGTGAAGACAGACAAGCAACCATCCAAATGATCATGAATGAAACTCATCTTAGCTATGAAAGTGTCTGGACTAGCTTCACATGTCTAAATTATCTGCACAGTGGGTTTCACGGTTCGTAACCCCTTTCCCAAAGCAAACACGTCGTGACCTTTCAAGACAGATTTTATGCTGTTGGAACAGGATAAAGGTGATTTTTCTGATCGTCTGGCAACCATGGATGTATCAGTATCATCCACAGACAAAAGCCATGAGCATGGAGTGGAAGCATGCCGTTTCTCTCCTTCCAAAATGCAAAGGTGCAAAAATCAGCTGGGAAGGTCATGCTTTCAGTTTTCAGGAACTACCGTGGAGTCATCCTTACAGATTATCTTTACAAGGGTCAATCACTGGCAGATACTACTGCAATCTTCTGGAAAAGTTAGGAGTCACTCTGATTGAAACGACGCAGTATGCTCTCCAAGCCCGCCTCGGTAGCGTAGATGGCAGCGTGTCTGCCTCACGTTCAAGAGTTCCCGAGTTCGAATCTCGGTTAGAGTGAGTTGCCTGGATAAGGTTTTTACCGGGTTTTCCCTAATCCTCAGACGAACGTCGGGTAACTTTTAAGCTCCATAGACCTCGGACTCATTTGAGCATCATTTCACCCACTTCATTCATCGTCCGATATGACTTAACGTTGGAAGAAGTAAATTAAAAAAAAAACCTCTCGTACGCTCATTTCGTTGTAAACAGATCCACTAATAGAGCAGATAAACAGTTGAAACCCCTCTACCATTCATTCGTCTCTTGCCTTCTTGTGATGGTTAGACAGTATACATGTGTCGAAGCTGCTATCTGCCCGTCACACCGAAAAGCGAGGTATTGTTGTCTAACACTAAGGCCTCTGTGGATACTTTCCGAATTAACGCGGTTTAATGGCCACAGGGAGGTTAATTGTCAACACAATCACCAGATTTGTCGGTATATGGCCCCATAATTGAAGCAACATAAAATGTAGAGAGAACATAGGAACATGTAGGGAGGGAGTTATAATGAAATTGTGCACGGCACTTCGACAAAATATTGTAGCCATGGAGGCGATTTTCAACTGTTTTGAAGTGCAATATTTTGGGGTTTAATTGTGAGTGCTTTGTTCATAGTTGCGTTGTATACTCTGCCCAAAGTTTTGAGGTGTAATCCAGTAAAGGTTATCTTATTTAATTTGTTTGGGGAAGAGTTGGATAAAGTTCCAAATATGTCGTGTGCTAAGTCTGAAAACTCTGTTACATGCCCAAACTTAAACAAACATGTAATTTCATATTCTTTTTACACAGGACGCTTGGCTTGAAAACTTTTCCAGAGCCGGAATCCGGACCATAAAACCTTAAAAGTGAAGTGTGCCTAAACTAAGCAGAGCAGTTCGGACAGATAATTACAAAATGCGGATGTTCTAAATACAATATTCCATATAAAGGGGCTCTATGTTCCAAACCGCGGTAGGGTGAATGACTAAGTCGATTCTAACATCAAGGTTACAGAAACTGGAATTTCGAATCATGATCCCAGAGCGTCGGATCTAACACGGTATCTAACTTTTGATGTAAAATTTATATTTGACTCATACCAGTGTCTAATAAATTCATAAGATGTCCGTCAAACAGCGACAATATTTTCATTAGTAACAACAATTCTTGGGCTTAGTCCTTCACGAAATTCATCACTAAGAAAAAATCGACCACTTTTGAATTTACTGTACCAGTTATAAATTGTCTTAAGTGACACTTCTCGCCAAAATGATTTCTAAGTCGATCTTAACAGTGTTTAGGTGTTACTGACGTTTTAAAATCACAGCCCGGAAGTCTTACTCATTTCTGGATTAGTAGAAAATGTTTAAATGGTGATAATAACAACCTTTTAGAGCAAATTAAAAAAAATGAACGGCAGTCAACTCAAAAAAACAAAAACATTATAAAGTGACTTAAACATAAACAAATGTTATTTATTTTAGGCTTATTGTTATGTTCTTTCGTGTTCCTTGGAACTGAGATATAGAGTATACAATAATTTTATTTTTAAAAAGATTTTCCCACATTGAAATGTTCTGAGCATTTTCTATCATGAATGGCCGCTTCCTTATCCAAAATACTCGAAGCAGTTGAACCTTCCAAGTGTGGAGGAAGGGGGTCGCAAGAGAGAAGTAAATCTTGACTCTTATTCAAAGAACCAAAATGCAAAATGTTTGTTCTGATATACAACATGCTTCTTACGGTTTCCTTCTTTTGATGCTTTCTCTACTAAGCATGAAAAGTATAGCATTCTACCCGAAAATTCTGTATCGGATAGTACTGGATATATACCTAATCCCCTGAATTTGAAAAAGGAAGCGTTTTAGGAGAAGCCCCCCCCCCCCAGGCCAAACTAACCTTTACATGGAAAATTAAAGATTTGGAAAATATTTGTATGTTTGTGTTGTAGTAGCGGGATCTAAGGACACAGTAACTTCCATTGTCAGTTTGTGGTTCCGGAAATTGTATAAATGTTAACCAAATGCGTTATGACAAGTCACGGCTACGAGAAATTAGTTTCGCATTAGTAGCGAACCAAAATCACATTACACAGGTCAGATAACATGAAATAACGTTGGGGATTAACGTGTTGGGGCTTTGGAGCCCCTGATGCGATAAAATGTGCTCTCTGCTTTTTGTGTAAACGGGCCTTAGCTAAATATTATCACTAACTTTCACTGACGCTTCATTTGGTTCACACTGACACTTCACAGAGGTGAACTAGTTCCAGTTATCACTGTCGCTTCACTTTTCTTAGTAAAGTAATGAAGTATGCTGCACGACATTGCTTCTTGTTCTTCCGGATAGTTCACTCGCTGGATGTCTCTAATTTTTTATTTTATTTTAAATACTTATCGATCAGTAGTACAATGATTTACAGATCAGAGTGAAAAGAAGGTTAGAGAACAATAAATTAAAGAACAATAACACTCAGGGGTAGGTTAACAGGCCGCCCCCTAACTACATTAAGTTAGAACTCCAATAATACACTCTGAGGAATTAAGTCAATATTGAAGATGTAAGACACACATCAAGCACTAGAATCACTCGAATTAGATGTATCACTCAGAAGTAGCTCCTGTGGTAGTCTCCTCTTCAAGCGTGAGGGCTGGCGCGTGCGGACGCCGATGTTATAATGTACAGCTCCTGGAACTTCTTGCAGCGTGGAAATGAAACGACGGGCGATCCTGCGAATGTAGTCGTGAAGAGGTAAGAATCCTAGTTCGTGATGGAGCTGCTGATCACGGATGAACCATGGAGAGTTGGTAGCGATCCGCATGAAGCGATTCTGTAAAACTTGAAGACGACGCAGATGACATGTGTGTGCGGCCCCCCACACTTGGCAGGTATAATTACCAGGGCTGTTCAATAAAGAATGATCATAATTTTTTACGGTCATAATTTTTCGCATTAAAATTCAATCTTATTATATTCTGTTAGCTTAATGTGAAACAATCACGCCGTAATAGTTTCATTGTCGGTACTCCTGGTTCCCGCCTGTGAAAAACAGGCAAGTTCAGACATGTTCAGTATCGCCTACCACTACAATGGAGGTAACATGCAGTTAAAGTTGATGTTACAGGAAGATCCAGAGTTTCTTTCAAACGTAATCACTGCTGATGAAACTTGGCTACATCATTTTGTTCCTGAGAGCAAACAGTAAAGCTCAGTGTGGAAATCTCCTTCATCACCAACCCCCCAAAAAGCAAAAGTGATTGCTTCTGTTGGGAAAGTTATGGTCATCTCATTCTTTGATATTCATGGAATGGTTTATCAGCATGTTGTACCTGCACACCCATCAGTAACTGGACAGTACTACAGGGATGTCCCGAAAACATTTCAAGTCCATATCAGGCGCAAAAGACCACATTTCCATGAATGCGCGGTCGCATTTTGCCAATGTTGTTGAATATCTTGCACAAATCAACGTGAAGTGCATCCCTCACTCTCTCTATAGATCGGATTTCCCCATGTGACCTTTTTCTATTCCCTAACTTAAAGAAACGCCTTTTGGGAGGCATTATCCATCATCAGAAGCAGTGGTGAAGACTGGCAGAAACGCTGGGACAAATGCATCGCATTCAGGGGAGACTATTTTGAAAAGAACCATCAGAATTATGAGGATCAGTAAAGGTACGTTGTCAAAAAAAAAAAAAAAAAAAAAAAAAAAAAAAAATATGTGATCATTCTGTATTGAACAGCTCTCGTAATAAGCGAACGAACGAGTCATTTGTAGAGTAACAATGAAGACTGTAGGCCGAGGCTGGAACGGCGATGTAACAGACGTCTCTAATTCATTGCGAGTCATCGCAAACTCGCTCTTGTCTGTCTGTGTGACTCAGTTGGTTAGGCACTGGCCTACCGATCCCAAGATCCCGGTTTCAAATCCGGTCCGGACCGATGATTTTCAAAAGTGTTTAAAAGCGACAGCTCAGTGTCAGTAGATTTACTGGCATGTAAATGTCGCTTGAAGAATGCCGCTTCTCGTCGCACTAGAAACCCTCACTCAGTAACTGCAAGACTCCTTCAACCTGGGAGAGCAGCCGTTCTTCAAAAGAGTTCCAGAACGTTCGATATGGCGAAACACGTAAAAGATTCAGCGCTTGTGTTCACTCTGAGCGGGCGCGCTGCTTATCTGTTTTATCTGCCCAGCGTCGGTCTCTCTTCGATAACATTTCGGTCTAGCCTTTCGCCCTAAGAGTGTCGCTGATATGAAGTATATGAGTGTCTGTGTTCACATTTCCAAGAATAATAAAAGGGCAACAAATTTATTTTCCAATGAGTGGTAGCAGCTCTCGCCGGCTCAACACAGCGTTTTTTTTTTTTTTAATTTCGAATATATATTGTTTATTTACCTTGATTTTTTATTATTTACGTTTATTAACTGTTTATTTTCTGCATTTAGCACACGCACACACACACACACTCATGCCCAAGGCGGGACTCGACCCCGCGACCCTCTACGAGGCGGACGCTAAACATATACCTACATACATACTAGCAACCAGGCTACGAGGGCCGGCTTCTTTCGGGCTACACTCCGATAAAACTGATGTAACTATTCTGCAGTGTATGGGGCAGGTTCACTGTTTACTTGTTTTAGGAGACACTAGGACTGATTTTTTTTAAACTTATTTCCTTTGTGTACTGTATAGTTACAGTAAGTAGATGAAGTGTCTTTTTAAACGCAAAAGTTGGACACTGAGATTTCACGTTATATACGGATTTTCTCTGGCTTGAGGGTGTCTCAAAACATGTATTGTCTCGGTAGAAGAGAAAATAAAATTTAAGTTTTCTGACATAGTTTCTAAAGCCATCGATCTTAGAACTATAAAATGGGCTTTAGGCGCGCTGTTTCCATTTGGTTGAGCCGTATCCTTTGCACATCCGTCCGGACATCGAATTATTGGCTTGGTCTGTCTGTATGTGCAGGAAGAGGCGGTAAACTCAATTGTACGTAGCAAACTGGCTTACCGAGCCCCAAAACAGGACATAGCAATCGAATTACCTACCTACATCATCGCTAGCTACTGCTGCGCACTGCCAAGGCGTGGTCATTCTCCTTTGTTGAGACATGGCATATGGCACGAGTACCAATCTGCACAAGGGGAATCCTTAAATTGGCTTAAGCATTAAACTAGAGAGCACCTACTCATCCTGATGCTGTAGATAAACCGCCTTTTAATTTACGGCGTTGTCTCCCGAAAGCTGCTCAAGTGACATCTTGTTGTGCAGTTGTGAAACGTTCCACTTCTGTTAGAAATTAAATAATTGACGGTGACATTGAACATTTTTAGAACACTATAGGTAGGGTAAAGTTAGGTATTTTCGTGATATAGGCAACTTCGTGATACTTTTTCCAAGGGATGTCACTGAGAAACCAGTTGATGTTAACTCTCCTTTCACTGTTGGTAGTTGACATATTTGTACCTATAGCTCAGGAACTATCGGCAGGTGCGTTTCTCTGAAGGATGAAGACGGAAACTAAAGTTATGTTAGGAGAGGAAAGTTTTCCGCCATATTCTTACGAGGTTTTGTCGTGTTGTTTGTGTCATTATACAAACATGATTTATCGGTAAGTGGTGTTATTGGTAATCAGTTTGTAGTTACAGTTCCACTCTATTTATTCGTGTTAGTGTCGTAGTAATACAATATATTGGGGAACCATAATCCGTTACTCTGGCGGCACTGTTTTCTTAGCATTTTTGTCATTGTAAATATGGCTTCCTTGTATGGCATGTAATTTGTGCTCATAATTTCAAATTGTCATATTTTTATATGGTGTACATAAACAAATTTGTTCTTAATATTATGTAGAATAGTCAAACCCAAATGGGTCCAATGCTCCTTCTATCTTGTGCCATTTCATGTGTTCTTTCAGTGCTCAGAAGATGCTGTAATATTTAGGTGTGATAACTGTTGTGCAGCTGAAATACCGAATGACTGCATTGATTCTGATTAAATATCTGAGAAAAATCCAACTATTATTTGGAAATATAATGGTTTTCATCATTGACGAACATACCTCACCAGCATCGCGAAATTAAATACCCATATCACGAAATTTCCTGCATTATGATACCTTACAAATCAGACTTTTACTATTAAAATGAATTTTAAAAATGAATTAATAATTCCACATCTGTTGCCTCTAATGGTCTTAAATAACATTATAACATAAGTAAATACGGTGCTTTATAACCATAATAGAACAAAAAAATGTATGTATATCACTAATATACCTCCCTTTACCCTATACCCAAAAACAAATTAAATTTGTTTTTCCTTGGCAGATATTTTCTAATATTTTGGGAGTTGATTGTCGTTTAGTTAGTTTGATTTGCACTAACAGTATGTCAGTTATGATTTAAAGATTTACTGTCGCTCAAAAATGAATTTGCCTAGAAAACATTTGATGCCGTATTTATCAGCCGTATGATTGAATACGATTTTAACAATGAATAAAATGATAATTAAATTATAATGAGGAAGTAAGGTGAAAGAATTTAAGATAATGAATATTACAGATGGATAAGTTCATGAAACGAAGCAACAGCATTTAGATTCAATTACTAGAATGCCAATAAGTATTTTAACCCAGAGCTATATAATAAAGTTGCTGGTCTATATGGATGAAATGTTCCGTCGAAAGGCTGTGGTCACGGGTTGGGTCGCTACCTGGGTAATTAGTAGACCGGTCTAAACCTGGCCCAAACCAGTATTTCGGGGAAATGTCCGCGTGGTTGTAGCTCGCTAACTAGAGTTTTTCAGAGAAATCCAGCTGGAGGCGAGGCTACATCTGTTTTGGTAAGGAATATTAGGTTTTAGCGTCGGTCTTCTAGTCTGAGACGTGAGATCGTGTAGACGTGTTTTGCCTGCCGGGGACACAAACGTCGGATTGCGCCGAGAAGTATAATCAGTAATGAGAATCTTATTAAGTGAACAAGATCTCCCAGCAGTTAATTAAGCGGCGAAGTATACTTTCAAAACCGTGTTAGTAATTTATTCCATCGTGATAGATTTCAGCAATTCAGTATAGTTTTAACGTGATAGTGAAAATCTAGAGTAATTCGATTTGAACGCGGCGGCAACTCCTGGTGCACTGTAAGTACGAAACGAACTGAATAGTAAAGCTGATACGATGAACTGTGTTGTTTTTATTTCGTCAACCTATCTCACGCATACCCTGTAGATAGCGTGGTCTCAGCTCTAATGACTAGCCAGGGCAAAGAATAGTCAACTCATAGAGCAATCTACTAGGCGACCAGATCACCGGGATCCAGGCTGCTAAGGTCACATCCAGAGTGGCTGATACCAAAGACAGAGTGGCAGCAGACGCAGCGAGGGAGGGTAAGGCTACACATTATCCGGTTATGATTTTTTTACGATTTTAAGTCCAGATGGGGCCTCTAAATTAACAATTTACAATTGATACAGCAAATATTCAAAAGAAATCAATTTTTCTTAGTGAATGAATTTCGTTAAGTACTAAGCCCAAGAACTGTTGTAACTGACGGACATGTTGGACATTGGTATGAGTCAAACACATCAACAGTTAGACTTGAGAAAACTTTGTTGTCATAAACTGACTACCGATCAAAGACAACAACGTATGGATTGGTACAGAAAAATTCTGGAAAAATTCCAAGGTGACACTTCAAATTTGCTTTGGAATATCGTTACTGTTCATGAATCTTGGATTTATTGTTATGATCCTTAAAACAAAAGTCAATCGACTCATTGGACCTTTCAAACAGAACCTATGTGTATAAAAGTGCGACAAATTGACAATGTTGGTAATAAGATGGTTGTTATATTGTTACAATAGCAGTAGAAGATAAACGTACTGATTGTACACACATGTCTGTTCATTGCAAATTCTTTGAAAAAGTTGGTGAAAACGCTCAAAAGGAATATAACTTTAAATCATAACAACGCACACAACAAAACTAACAACTGTGTATCTGACCTAGCACACCGTGATTTATTTTTGTTTCCAAAAATTAAAGATAAAATACGTCTAATCACTTTTAGTAATCACATGAAGCGGTGTAACATTATAGAAACGTTTTTGAAGTATTTCATCATTGCTTTTGCTTTCAAAAATGTATTGAAGTTAAAGGGAAATATTTTGTAAAAGAATAAAATCATTTATAGTTTCTTAGAAGTAATCGTTGTTTGATTTTCAGTGACTGACATGGTGGTTAGTTTGGACCACCCAACATGCACATAATTATAAGCTAGTACTTGATAATGGAGACGTACTACGTACGAAGGTTATGTTTGCTCTGCGTGATCCTGTCCAAACACGAGTCGGGTTTATCAGGGCTGCGTGGCTTATGTCAACATGGCGGTCGGTCACTGCATGGCGCATCTGCCATCCCCCTTTTTTAAAACTCACCTTCTGCTGCGTTATCCCCCTGTCCGTGTTCCCTTCAACCGAGTTATACACCAATCTAGTTTGATTGTTGTTGCCGTGGTAAATAGAAATAATGTTAGGTAGTTCCTATTAACTCATTTCTATAGAAAGGTTAATAAAATCTGATGCATTACACTCACATAACCTTCTCTACTCTCGTACACTTATTGCTCTATCGACTTCAAGATAAACATTACCTTATTGTAGTTACAAGGGAATACAGTAGACTTTAAGTGATAGTCAAATGTTTTGGTCGTTATGTGATATATACATGACTTTCTCTACTCTTGCACAAACACTTATTGCTCTATCTACTTCAAGATAAACATTATCTTATTGTAGGTACAAGGGAATACAGTAGACTTTAAGTGATAGTCAAATGTTTTGGTCGTTATGTGATGTATACATGACTTTCTCTACTCTTGTACAAACACTTATTGCTCTATCTACTTCAAGATAAACATTATCTTATTGTAGTTACAAGGGAATACAGTAGACTTTAAGTGATAGTCAAATGTTTTAGAAATGTTGTTTTGAAATTCCCTTCTTTGTATTGTTAAGAGATTAAAAAAACCGAATGGCTACAAAAAAAGTCATATATTGAGATATACGTTTGTGGTGTAGTAATACTTTGTCGATCTCTTACAGTTTACCAGTTATACAAAGTCATTGAGAATATAGAGGACTTCTGAGGATATTCCCAGAAAAGTCAAGGTATACATTTCATTTGTCTTGCGAGTATTCTGCTTGTATGATACTTAATCTAAATATTTGGAGCCATGTTTAAAAAACTGACATTCTTGAAAAGCTTGATGCATACAAACGGTAATCTAGAGTTGGAGGAGATTTTAATGAAGTGCTAATAGTTTAGTTAAATGAAAAAAGGTGAATAAAACCTAATATGTATTTGGAGTATCTAGATAATAACTTTTAAATTTTTGGGGAAGGTATATTAAACTGAATAATTTTAATAGAATATTTTACTTGTTGACCTTCAGTTATAAAATGTATACCTTACACATCTTCATTTCGCGTCCTTGGAAGATGCTTAAGGTAAATAGCAAGTTTGATAGTTTGTTATTACACAAATATAGCTATTTGTAACAAAAAAAAACTTCACTTATCTTAAGAAAATGTCAAGATTGACTGAGAATGCGGACAAATGTTCGTGAAATCGATCTCAATTAATAAGAAAAATTTACATTTGCTTAAGATAAATGAAATTTTTGTTACAAATACCTATATTTATGTAATATTTATTGCTTCCCTGTAGATAGTTTATTATTATTATTATTATTATTATTATTATTATTATTATTATTATTATTATTATTATTATTATTATTATTATTATTATTATTATTATTATTATTATTATTATTATTATTATTATTGTCGTTTTCTCGGCAATACCTAAATTCTTTCCATAAATCGCTTTTTCCGGTTCATGCTCTAACTGATAAATTCCACTTAATTTTAACAAAATATTTTCGTTAGTACAGCTGTACTCTGTATCGTTGTATCAGACATATCGTTCATCTTATATCGGTGACTCGCGGACTCCAAAGATTGTGAAAGGCTTCCACAGACGTGGCAACACAGTGGGTGTGCAGATGCTGCTAGTCTCATGCTGGGGTTGCGGTCGCGAACCATCATCTGTATCCATAACCCCCGGTTCCCACATGATCTGCCCGCTAGTGGGTGTCTGGGGGATTCCCCCCCGCGTGTCTTTCTCATCGGCACGTCTTCTGGGACCTCGACATTAACGAGCCTGATTGAATTAAGCCCAATCCCTCTGCACAAACATAGGCTGACAAGCGAATAATGCCGCTCCTGCTCTCTCTCTCACTCGCTATGTTTTATTTAAGCGGATTGAGTCGCGAAGAGGGCGCTTGAAAATTGTCCCGCTCTGGGCAAGCGAAATGCCCAAAGCTAAACGTCAGTCGTGATTATCTCCGGAACCGTGTCACGGAATGTCACCATATCCCATTTTCTGAGACAAACCTTTCCAGGAGTGACAGTGTTCCCGATTACATTTCGTGTTTCATTCACTTCTCCACATGAGTGTTTTTGCAAAAGCTAATTCTTCTCTCTAAGGGAGGTGAACTTTCATGACACATTTGAATGTAGGTATGAGGTCACAACTTACGACCTTAGAAGGTCGCGCCCTGGGCGAAGGTTTTGTAAGCGGAAAGTGGACTTATTGACATGTAAAACAACTCATGCGGGACGAAATTCCGGTGTACCGGTGACGCTGATATGATCGTCCAAAATTAAAAAAAAAAGAACTACACGTCATAATATCATAATATTCCTGTAATTACGGACCTGAAATGATAGTGAAAATTAATATTTATGAGTAAAGGTCGGGGGGATGTGCGCTCGCATGCGATACAAGTTAAGTGGACACAGAGTATGAATGACGTCAGATGTACAGAACGGCCATTAAAGTTGGAAAGGTCGAAAACAGCGTAACTTAGTACTGTGGGAACTATTGAAGCATTACGTTGTAATGTGTATGCAGACGCAAGGTCAAGGTGTAGTATAACGCGATTGTTTAGTTTTTTGGGACATTTGTCATGGTCAGGCTATACCTATTGCTCGACACAGCGTTGAGGCGTATTGAACATCAGGTGACCAATGCTGTCATCGTCTCTTATGAGGTCTTATCTGGTCAATCAGAAGAGTGAAATATTAGTAAGTTGATGTACAGTAAGTTATGAAACACAAATAGAACGATTGGAAGCTGCATGTGTCTATATAATATATTTTCTCGTGCCTGACGATGTATGACACGTTGCTGTCCAGAAGACATGATTATATCTGAACAGACCATATATATATATATATATATATATATATATATACTGTACTCACCGTGTATGTGCGATAAGCTCAGGTAAACATCTCTGTTGCGAATTTTTTCCGGCAGGCCCTTTTTAGCTTTGCCATGTAGTACCTGCAGTTGTTTACATGTGCGAGGGATAACAGTGCAGCCCTTGTGCAGTATACCAATGGAAAAACGGACGCTCCTGCGGCCATGGCTTGAAAAAAAATTGTATGCCTCATGTTCAAGTGAATTTCTATATTCATTTTTAAACTATCCTTTAAAAAGGATACCTATCCTTTAAAAACTATCCTTCAAACCCTAGCCTTCACACGGTTAGTGTGGAAGAAATGATTATTTGCATCAATTTACCTGAATAACATAGTGGTTTAACTATGAAGCCTGGGACTTAGGTACTTACAGCATAGTAAGTCGCCACAAAAGGTGTGTGTCTCATAGCATATGAGAACTCCTAGTGGTCTACCGGGAAACAAACGAGTAAGTTGGAGAATTTAATGTCATCGTCGGTATGTTGGTCATAGTAGCTCAGAGTTTTAAGTATGAAACCTGGGACTTAAGTACTTACAGCATAGTAAGTCGCCACAAAATGTGCGTGTCTCATAGCATATGAGAACTCCTAGTGGTCTACCGGGAAACATACGAGTCAGTTGGAGAATTTAATGTCATCGTCGGTATGTTGGTCATAGTAGCTCAGAGTTTTAAGTATGAAACCTGGGACTTAAGTACTTACAGCATAGTAAGTCGCCACAAAATGTGCGTGTCTCATAGCATATGAGCACTCCTAGTGGTCTACCGGGAAACATACGAGTCAGTTGGAGAATTTAATGTCATCGTCGGTATGTTGGTCATAGTAGCTCAGAGTTTTAAGTATGAAACCTGGGACTTAAGTACTTATAGCATAGTAAGTCGCCACAAAAGGTGCGTGTCTCATAGCATATGAGAACTCCTAGTGGTCTACCGGGAAACATACGAGTCAGTTGGAGAATTTAATGTCATCGTCGGTATGTTGGTCATAGTAGCTCAGAGTTTTAAGTATGAAACCTGGGACTTAAGTACTTATAGCATAGTAAGTCGCCACAAAATGTGCGTGTCTCATAGCATATGAGAACTCCTAGAGGTCTACCGGGAAACAAACGAGTCAGTTGGAGAATTTAATGTCATGTCGGCACGTTGGTAATAGTAGCTCAGAGGTTTAATTATGCAACCTGGGACTTATGTATTTATAGCATTGTAAGTCACCACAAAATGTTCGTGTCTCATAGCATATGAGAACCCCTAGTGGTCTACCGGGAAACATACGAGTCAGTTGGAGAATTTAATGTCATGTCGGCACGTTGGTCATAGTAGCTCAGTTGGTTAGAGCAACCGCACGGAGAGCGGGAGATTCGTGGTTCAAATCCCGGCTATGGCATTGAATTTTTCAGTTTGGCTCAATTCTTCAAACCTTAGCCTACACACGGCTAGAGTGAA